>CAOKZL010003407.1:0-100097 GCA_948472985.1 Iguana delicatissima | reverse complement strand
AGCAAAGATGTGGAAGCACACGACACATTGTCAGTGACGTGGCCTACGGAGATGCACTACGCATTTCCCCCAATACTAATTGTCCAGAAAGTTCTGTCAAAGATCCGCATGGAGAAGGTGTCAGTGGTTCTAATAGCACCGTACTGGCCAAGGAGACCTTGGTTTCCGATGCTGTTGCAAATGGCACAAGCACCACTGTGGAGGTTGTCCTTGAGAGCGGAATTGCTCACCCAGGGCCCAGTGTGCCATCCAGATCCCGGCTGGTTGAGTCTGGCAGCATGGAAATTGAACGGAAATTCTTAGCACGGCAGGGATATGCTGAAAACGTGGTTAAGACTATACTGGCATCCCGCAGAGAGGCCACTCAGAGGATATACAATAGAACCTGGACGGTCTTTCAGAGGTGGTGCGATGAGAACTAGGTTAATGTAGCAGAGGTGAATGTCTCGCGTGTCTTACATTTCCTGCAAGATGATTTGGAGAAGAGTTTACGCCCCAACACCTTAAAAAGACAGGTGGTGGCTTTGTCGGCTTTTCTGACTTTGGATGGGGAGTCCTACTCAAAACATCCTCATATCAGGAGATTTCTGAGAGGTGCGACTTTGACGTCATTTCCAACCAGGCACAGGTTTCCCACCTGGGATTTGAACCTGGTGCTGAATGCTTTAACGATGGCGCCATTTGAGCCACTACGGGATTCATCGTTGAGACTGCTCTCTTTCAAAACTGCCTTTCTTCTTGCGATCAGTTCAGCCAGAAGAGTATCGGAGTTGGAGGCTCTGTGAGAGAACATTTGTGCAATTTTGAGCAGGACAAGCTGCCTCTGGGCTTCGATCCTTCCTTCCTGCTGAAGTGTGTGCCACCAACATCTTGGCAGGATGAGATTCATTTGCCAACTTTCTGTCGGAAGCCAGTGCACCCACTTGAAAAAAGTGGCATACTTTGGACATGAGAAGAGTAGTGAAGGCCTATATTAAAAGAACAAAGGATTTCAGACGGATTGATGCATTACTACTGTCGTTTCATCTAAAGGCTTTTGGTCAGTGGGCCAGCAAATCTGTCATTGCTGGTTGGATCAAAGCCTGCATATTTCTTTGTTATGATCATGCAAAGAAGCCGCGTCCGGCAAATGTATGCCCGCATTCCACTAGATCTATGGTGACTTCAGTGGCATACGCCTCGTCGTGCTCTCTGGAAGAAGTGTGCAGTGCAGCGGGGTGGAAAGAGTCATCAACTTTTATTAAACATTACAAGCTGGACAAATATAAATCTGTACAGGCAGCTTTCGGGTGCCGGGTTTTGCAGGCAGTGTTGTATATCTGTACCCACCCATAGAACAACTTGGGAAGATCCCATGTGTAGTGGATTGATTCTCCTGTCTTCCTGAGAATGAAGAGTTGTGAACAGTCATTCTGGGATGACAGGAGGAGCAATCCACTCCCGCCACTATGTTGAGAAAATGGACTTATAAGAGTGTGGTGGAGGACCAGGGATTTACTAACTTATTCCGCTAGGGAGGAGAACTGACCGGAGAGGGACTGGAACGGTTAAACGGTTTTTTACTGTGACCACGAGGACAGCTCCTGCATCGGCTGGTGCGAGAATCACAACCCGTGTGTAGTGGATTGCTCCTCCTGTCATCCCAGAATGACTGTTCACGTAAGTACCAACTTTTTTCATCCAGGCATCCAATGCTGACATTTTAGTGGTTTTTAAAAAAATACATCTCATTTAAGGAATTACCCATCTCTTACAGGGAGAACAGCTTTGCAGTGGGGCTTATGTTCAGTTGCTCACCCAGGTACTGTTCTTGGTGATATCTGCTTAGTGTTGTCAATTTAACAGCCCCATCTATCTTCAGGCTACTTCATAAGAGTTGAGAAATGTTCCTTGTTTCAGCAGAAAGTGGGTTAGCAACATCTGCAGCACAATAAAATCATCTTCGTAGTTATACAGGCATCACAAGGAACTAAGATAGCAGTTTAGCCACAGAAATAATAGGTTTTTAATTTGTGATGACATGGCTTCAGATCTTTAAGACATTCAGTGCCCAAACATCTGGCAGGTAGAACTAAGGATCCTGTGCTATAATTAGGCACACTTACAGGACAGTGAGTATCCGTAAAGCTGATAACTTCCCATTTCTACCACATGCTTTTTAATTGGTCTTCTTCAGATGGTACACTTAGCTTTTTAACACCTGTGTCTGCAAAACTAGACTTGGCAGTAGCTGGTGACCTAGGAATTTGGGAAGTCACCATCTCATTTGTATGTATTTAGACTGAAATCTAATGCAAGTAGACTACACTAACCCATCGTAAATTTTGTAATACAGATACACATCATGACAGTCCCTCCACAGCAGTACCCCTCAAGACAGTCTAAAAATGGAGACAAGTCGAACCATATCCATTACAAATGTCATAATTTTAGAAATTTTCATCTCTGTGATGATCATCTTTACAAAGGACAGATTGGAAAAAGGTTTAAGATAGTTTTCTCTCTTTTGTAAGCTTAGTATGTCTTCATTGCCCATTCGAGACCAGTCCTTGTCAAAATGTTTGCATTATAACAGGGATAGCTGAAAATACTATATTGTCACTGAGAAAATCAGTTTTTCATCCAGCTAACTATATAGATTGCATGTGTGTTCAGAGGACACAGGAACATCTGAAGAGGATGACAGTTCATGTAATCGTTGCTGCTAATAGAAAAGTTCCAAACATTCACCCTCTGAGTCCTAGCTTCAGTACAACACTGATGCTACTCATGCTAATTGCACTTTTAAAATGACAGACAATAGAATACAGTGGTTGAAGAATATAGAGTCCAAGATTAAATGTCACTACCACAATGTGTTTTTTTCTTCTTCCCTGAAATGGTCTTTTTCCTCAGAATATCTGGCTTGGGAGAGTACATCGACTAAACTGGTGAAAGGAGAAGTCTTAATGACCTGGATGTATCCTGCAGATTTGTGTTAGGTGTCTCAGCAACAAATCTAAACTACATATGTGGAGAAAGTAGTATTAGCAGTCACAGAAGCCTGTGGCAGGCCACATGAGCAGATTCTATGCCGTACAGACTTGAAACACATTAGTTTGAGGACCAAAGTGCATTACATTGAATCAAAGATGGTAATAAAGTGGCTGTATATCCAATTTTCTTTTCTTGGTTGGCTTAATAGAATTTTACTCTGCATTAGTTGTCACCTTCAGATACTAACTGTACTTATTATCTTTCACTTATGATGCAGAAACTTTTCTGTACATTTAGAGGTTATGACAGTCATTATTATTTCTTCCATCATGCTTTGTATCATCCCCCGCCCCTTCACACACACAAACATAGTCTGCTAATTACTGACACTGTTTCTCATTCCTCACTTTAGGTGGAGTGGATTCCTTCTTTGTGCCACCGCAATGCTCCTTGTTATACTCCCCATGTTTACTTTCCCCAAAAAGCTTCCACCTCGACACAAAAAAAAGAAGAAAAAGAATATTGCTGATGATATTTCAAATGATGATGATATAGTGAAAGAGAAAGCAAATAGCAAACAGCAAGTAGACCATGAAGTTCCTGCTTCAATGGGATTTGGAAGGAATGTTCAAGGTAAAATACCATCATCATCTCCTCCTCCTCCTCCTCCTCCTCCTCCTCCTCCTCTAAGAAAAGGCTGGGATAAAGTTTAAGATTATTGGTTGTTACAGGTTTCTGTTGAAAAATTTATGAATCTTTGAGTAAGCATATGAATATGACCAATATCTACTGCAGAGATTGGGGACTTGTGCTCCACCAAGTTTTGAATCTAGCCTTGGTGCTGATTCCTGGACCCAACTCCACTTTTTGTAGTTGTGTGCCTTCAAGACATTTCCAATTTACAGTGACGTTAGGGCAAACTATCACGGGGTTTTCTTGTCCAGATTTGTTCAGAGGTGATTTCCTTTGTCTTTTTTTGAGATTAGAGAATGTGACTTGCTCAGGGTCACCCAGTGAATTTCCATGGCTGAGCAGAGATTTGAACTCTGGTCTCCAGTCTTGTAGTCCCATGTTCAAACCACTATACCATGCTGGCTCTCAACTGTGCTTTTACTGGACACAATTTCCAATCCTTTTGCAGCACACTAGGCATGAGGAAAGTGTTCAGTAGTAGGCATACTAAATGAAGAGCAAATCCCATTGAACGTAGGATGGCATCTGAGTAAGCATGCATAGACTGAACTGTAAATTCGCCTCCTGTCTCATGTTAACAACTGTTCTCATGACATATGATAAACCAGATTGCTTGGCTCATCCATTACTATGAATGAGCAGCTGAAGGAGGTGGAAGTTGAAATAGCATGCCATTATATTCTCTGTGTGTCTGTTATTATAGAAACTGAATGCTGTTATATCCAGCTCTCTATCTGTGTGAATCTGTATGTACTATTTATCTGAAATCCATATCAACTTTAAACTATGATAGAAACAAATTTAGTAGCTGTTAATACACAAAAGCTTAAAACCAATACTTTAGTATTCCTTCAGAATTCCAAAATTCTATGTGTCCCATTGCAGTCATTAATTTTTGATTGTGCACAGGATTATAACCCTAAACAGAAACATTTTCAGAAGTCTTCTGAATGACAAAAAGGAATCTTAATGCCACACTTCATGTGGAGGAAACTTCAAAGATGGGTAGCCAAAACAGATGGCCTGTATTCTTAGCTGTACTGTAACAATAGAAGCACATAGCAGAAAAGTCAAAAGGGATGCCTGCAGAAGGTGCTGCTTTTTAGATGGAGGAGATCTGTGGATATATTATATCTTGGCTCAGCAAACCAACATATGAAGTGCTCCTTTCTGCCTTTGCCCTTACTTTTTGCGTGCTGTGAACCACAGTTAACCCAGGAAGTCTTCGATCATAGTTTCTTATTGCATCTGAGCTAGGAAACCACATTAGAAAAAGCCAGGATCTTAAACTTCAAACAAGATTCTGGCTTGTTGTAAAACCCGTAGTTGACTATTATTCATTAATTTTGTGCTGTTTTTCCACAAGGGTCATGTGCCATAAATGAAAAAATAACATCAAACATTAAAAATTCAACAGTAAAACCACTTTAAAACAGCAAAACTGATTTGGACGTAGGAGGCTGTGGCTAATTAGAACCTTTCTGGTTTAAGTATGGCTCACTTAGAGGAATGAAGAAGGGACATGTGCAGGCAAGAGATTTGGCATTAGCTAAGATACATACATTCATATGATTGTATGTATTTTATACCTGGTTTCCAGGATGACTGTTCTATAATGTTAACTATTGTTTTCAATCTTCTTCTCTAATATAGTTCCAGCACTGAATGGTGACCTAGTTTTGGCATTCTCATAAATCTGCATCATCATTTCACAGACATGGTGGTGCAATTTCATCTTCACTCCTAAATGTCACCTTTTTCTTTGTTTTGACATTGCAGTTATCATAATTGCAAAAGCAATTCGGGAGTTTTAAGTACCTACAAGAAAATGTCCTTGTTGTATTCTTTTAGTTCTTGTCCTTCTACATCTACATTTTCTCAAATCATTTGCCATCATTTATTCAAATGTGAGTAAGCTCTCTGGAACAGAAACTTTAAACATTGCAGATTTTCCTGGCAGAGAATTATTTTCAGAGCAGAGTCAGCTGTGTGGGGATGGGGGGTGGGGGGTGGTTTGCTCTGGGCGGCAATGTTTTTTGGGCATTCTGGTCTGTAGCCATGCCCCCACGCGCCATGGCCATGCCTCCACATACTGCAGCCATGCTCCCCTGCACTGCAGCCACACCCCCATGCACGGTGGCTACACCCCTTGTACTATAATCCTGTCCCCTCCGGCCTCCCTTCCACACACTCCAAGCTCTGTCACTGAGCAGAGTTGCATTTTGTTGAAATTTTGCAATAACTGTTTTGTACTTCAGTTACTTTAAATGAAAAGTTGCTTTCCCCACTCCCAGCAAAACTTTTTGTCATACTGTACTGAGTAGTATTCATTCCAAAGATTGTGTAAGGGAAGAGAGTGGAAAGAGAATGTGCCATATCTGCTTAGCTGATCTTAAAATGATCAGGCTATTAATCTAAATACTTTGTGGGCTGTTTTATTTTATTTTTGCTTTACAGTCAGAATTGAATTCCCAAGTATCTTACAACTATTAAGACCATTGCACTGATTTAAAATATTATAGATATGTCTTTTTATGTGTAATTGAAAAGGGGGTAGAGAGGTTTAAGTAAGGCAAGATGTTGCTTCAGCTGTTTGTTTCTTGGACTCCGTACTGCTCTTGTTAAAAGGCTGTTTGGCTAGTCTGTTTCTTCTTGAACAGATAAAAAGTTTAAATTTGAGCTAATTGCTGAACCATCAGTCCTTGAAATGTTGTCCCTGCGAGTTGGGGGACTGCAACCAAAGACTTGCAGAGAATTTCTGGTTAGGCACCCTGTCTGATCAAATATGAGCTCTGGCATCCACTATTCTTTTCCAGTCTTTGCCTTGTTACCCTGTGACTTGGGGGTTCTGTGAGGGACACCCAAATAACCAAAACAAATACAACAAGATGGGGAAAATTAGCTGGAGCACTCTCTTAGCTAATGAGAGGCAGGGTAACTTAGCGGAGATCTTTTACCCTATGTCTACAGCGTCAGGTCAGTGAGCAGTCAGAGAGTTCAAATAACAATTAAGATTTATTAGACAATTATTAAAACATGAACACACTCCTAACTAGAAAAGGAAAATAGAGTTCAAGGGGAATGGGTGATACGCCACCTTTCCTGCAGTCCTGGGGAAGCCGATTGTAGAAGAGGAAACCCGGTGTGGCAGCCGAGGGGAATCCGCTGAACCGAGCGGCAGCAAGGCAGAGTAGAAGTCCAGAGCGATCCGGCGAGAGTTCCAAAGAGCTCTCGGAACTGGGTTTTTTTATCAGGGAAAGAACGACCGTAGGCTAGTCTGGTCTTGGGCGAAAACAATAAGTTTTGGGTTGGAGACAATGCCTCCGAAAGGTCAGAATTTACATGATTGAATTATGTTCCGAATTGACAATAGTATGGCTGGTATGTAGATGCGGCGAGCTCGGCAGTTAAGCACTTAGCTCGCCAGGGTGCCCTCTCAGGGCAGAGGGTCTCTTTGTTTATCGAATGAGGGTGTTTGTTTCGGAGGTCCCCTAAAGCAGATCTGGCAATCTCTGGCTTGGTTTGGTGGGAGCAGCAAATAGTAGCCATGCCTAGCTTCGCACTTGTTCGGTGGCCTCACAAACACTTGGCTGGTGGCAGAGCAGGGCCGAATTGTGATATCAAAGTGATATCTTTGGTTCACCAAAGGCCAGGCAAGTACACGGTGGTAACAGCCCTCTTTAGATTTTTTTTTAAACAGACCTGGAGGAGTGGTTTTGGGAAAAAACTTGTTAAGAGTTGCCTAACATCCAACTACTCTGTTAGGAAAGCTGTTTTTTCTTTTTTTTAACATAATTTAGTTTGACTGACATTTCCTCCAGTTATTCTGTAGGTATAAAATTGCAATCTAAGGTTGTGGATTTGCTGAATGCATGAAGCATAATCCCTCCTAAATAGACAGAACATAACATTCTGTATCTGAATGCTGCTTTAATTCCTTGCCCCCCTATTTTCAGAGGTGATGGGTGACATTTCAGTGAATTATTTTTTAGAGTTATTTTGCCAATGTACGATGTTAGCAAAGCATTGATTATTATGTTTACCTAGCACAGACAGTTATTGCAGTAAAGGCAACGTTTTGCAAAGAATAGCTGTTATAGCATGGCATTTTTACAGATGCAGTGACAAAATCATGCGTATGCTACACCTGAGGCCATTTTTGTAATTTCAGCTTTCAGCATCAGGAGTGGGCTCATGAAAAAAATTATAAGGGAAAGAATGTATGAAAATGACTAAGTACAACATATGGCCTCTTTTTATATGTTTGTGAAATAGCAGCCACTGTTATGCACCCATGCATATACCATTCAGCTAATATGAGGATTTCATGTCCACATATTACTTTTTTCCTGTGGCACTTTTTCTCAGTTTTCCAGATACAGTTCTGGTACAGGGAGTAACTGCATCATGGGGTCCTCTCATATAACCAATAACTTTGCACAATACCTGAGCAGGAAGGAGTCAGTCTGCAGCAACTCCGATGTCACTAGTGCTACATTAGTACATAGTGCTGAACTATACCTAGATACACAGGGTTACTGTGTAGTGGAAAATAAATGTGTGTTCTTTTAATTTTTACACTGTTGCTCTTGGGACTTAGACGCATGCATCTGGCTTATGCTGAATGAAAGCATCGGCCTGACTAGTCCAGTATTGCCTGCCTTGACAGGCAGCAACTTGTTAGCATCTTTAACAGATGTCTTTTCCATCATCTCATATCTGATCATTTTAACTGGAGGTGCTTGGATTGGTCATGGGACCTTCTACACGTAACACAGGTTTCCTGCCTCTGAGTTGTGATCCTTCCTCATAAGACACCTTGGTGGAATCACACTATGAGTGTTGAAAGGACCTTGCACTGGATGTGGTCATCATTTTATCCAGAGAGTGGAATCTTCACAAAGAATCATATCATGGCTTGGGTGGGTAGCCATTCCTTATAGTTCATTTCCAAGCAGACCAAGTTTGTTTTTGTTTTTCATCCATTCTGTATAACATTCATGTGTCATTTTATTTTATTTTTTTTGTCATTTTGTAGAACTTCCAAGAGCAGCTGTCAGGATCTTAAGCAACATGACATTCCTTTTTGTGAGTTTGTCATACACAGCTGAGAGTGCCATTGTTACTGCTTTTATCACCTTCATACCCAAGTTCATCGAGTCACAGTTTGGCATCCCAGCTTCTAATGCCAGCATCTACACTGGTAAGGCATTGCCATTGTGTTAGGAAAATTTGTAAAGATGATTTTCTGTGATCAGAAAAAAAAAAAGCACCTACTCCTCATTCTTTGGGTTTAGTTTGCCATATCTTGCTGTCTTATGTTACTGATGGTTTATGTTAGAGTGTGGGAAAGTTATGTTAAACTACAATTCCCAGAATTTGCCAGCCAGTATGTCCAATGACTGGAAGATTTTGAGAGTTGTAGTACAAAAGTAATGGTTCCAAACTCTGATTTTAACTGTGAAAAGTCTGGCATGTGTATAATGTGATAAAATTTTCTAGAGTGGAAGTTTGCTCTGGGAATGCCAGCACCTTCAAAAGTCTGTTCTTACCTGTGCTTAGCTAGTATTAATTGCATTTAAATAAATGTTACTGCTTTTTCAGCATGTCTCGCTCTCCTGTTCATAGATCATTCATCAGTTAAGTGTTCTGCCTGTAACTTGATCATTTTTTTTCATCTCAGCAATTATTACTGTTGTGATTTCTGATATTGGGACAGCTCTTGTACGAATGCTCTTTCAAAAGTCATGAAACCATGCTAAGATGGATTGTTAAAGCAGATTAGACCAGAGGTCCGTCCAGCCAAATGTCCTTCTCTTCACAGATTATTCAGAAGGTTCTGAGATAATTGCAGACAGAAGCATCACATCATAGACAACATTCAGGAATATGAAATGTTGCCTCCAATTTCCCTTGAATTTGTAGGTTCTTGTTTTAGCTATCATGCTATTGGTTATTGGTAAGCTTTACGTATACTTTTTCATTCAGTCATATGTTCAAATTACCTTATAAAAGGTGAAGGATGAGATCCTACGTTGCATTTATAAGTACTGAGAAATCAACCCTAGAATCCACCTTAAACTCAAAGGTGCCCATCTGTGGTGCGGGCAAGTGGGGTTGCTTCAGAATGACACAGCTGGCCCCCTCCTGGTCCCAAGACATTATACATTGACCCCCCCCCTTTGAGCTGTGGTGCAATGAGCAGGAGCTTCTCCATGTTGTACCACAGCTTGGAGGTGAGAGGGGCCAGCCAAATCATTCTGAAGCATCCCACTTGCCTGGGTCATAGACCTCTGTCACACACAGGACCTCCTCAAATTTCCAGAAGATATTTACAGTTGGTCTGTCTTTGGACCAGCTAAAGTTACTGAACACTTTCTGAAGAGCTGCATTCAGACTGTGGACTGTTGCTGGTTATAGGGAGCATTGGACTCCTTTTTAAGCAGTCTTTTTCCAGACACAATTCAGAATGCTGGTTATGACCTATAAAGCCCTGCACGGCTTGGATTCAAGCTGTCTAAAAGATTAAATTCTCCCAGGCCGTAAGGACTCCAGGAGAGATCTTTTTCTCTCTCATAGTCTCACCACTGTCACAGGAACATTTAGGAATACATGAGAGAGGTGCTTCTTTGTGGCTGATCCTGGACATTTGCAGGGAGAGCAGATTGATCTGTTCTTTTTTTCCTTCCATTGGCAGGCAGACATTTTTTTTACACTGATAGCTTTTCTGAAGTCTACAGTTTTCTTTAAAAAAGCTTTTAATAGTGTACTGTAATGCTTTTAAACTGTTTTTTAATAAATGGAATTCAAAAATGTTAATGTTACACATTAATTATACTTTTGACAATCTTTTGAATGTTTGTAAGCTATTAAGTCTAGGAAAAAGAATGAGAATAGAATGGAGAAATAAGTTGATGGCATCTTGTAGAGACCTTTAATAACATTTTCTGTTTATTGCCAGGGAAGAACCATGGCAGATCCTATCTGATCTTGGAAGCCAATCAGGGTCAGCCCTGATTAATACTTGGATGGGAACTGCCAATGAGTATCAGAAGATGTAGGCTGTATTTCAGAGAAAGGAACTGACTAAAATATTGCTTGCCTAAGAAAATCTTGCTTACCTAAGAAAACCATATGAAATGTATGGGGTCACCTTAAGTCAACAAGTATCTTGAAGGCACATGCACACATTATTAGAATAGGTTAAAATGATATACTTAAGAGATCCTTAAGAGACTGGAGAAAAGGTAAAAGAAGAAAGTTGGCATGAGGTTGCTGACAATGGAAGGCAGGAAATCTGCAGTTGAAACCTTGAGTATATTTACAGATGTGGTGTTTGTAGAGAGGGGGTCAGATAAGTGGCATGCGAGTGGTAAAATTTAGAAAGAGAAGAGAAAATGGTTGTGGGCAAGAATGCAAAGAGCACAAAGATACCTCCATGGGGTATGGAATTTGTGTATTATATAACATAAATAAAGGCTGTTCTGACTGACAATTCCATATGATTAGTGAAAAAGCTTCGCTAACATTATGAATGTTGCTTCTGTGTACAATGGCATACCCAAGAGCCTTGGCTGAATTTTCTGCTAGAATTACATGTATACTAAAAGGCCAAGGGAACCATTATGTTTGCTATGGAGAATTCTGGCTAATGTCAAAATTAGGAATAAGGGAGAAGAAACTGGTAAGATGATATCTTTTGTTGGATTAGTTTAGATAGATGGAAAGAGCTGTTTGTCATCACTGACACAACCAAAGATACTTCCTTTCTCAATATGTTTGAGAGTTTAGACAGAATACTTCCTAAATATCTTGATTGTGGAGTAGTACCCTAGAAGTGATACTATTTGAATACATTTTGGTCCCTTGGGGAAAAAACCTTCACTCACCACTCATTTGATTTCAGGTCACTTCTGGCATTTCCTGCACTCCAGAGTTGGTACATTTGACATTATATGAGTTTGCTGTTCCCAAATATTGATGCTACTCAATACAGTGGCTGTCTGCTTCTAACATTACTGACTGCTTCCCTATGTTTTAATCAAAGCTAATCATAAGAGCTTTACCAATTAAGTAAGTGTTAGTTTGAAAGTGGTCAGATTTACTTAAGTACTGAAAAGTGTACAAATAGGCAACTTCTCTGTACTTTTCTTTCCATTCTGAAACAGCAACACACCCATTATAGAGCTTTGAGAACAGTATTATATTGAAATATTATCTGGATTAGGCTTAATTCAGTATGGAGAAAAATAACCAAATGAGAGCCCAACTGCCATTTTTCTAATGTGATAAAATCTGGCATGGATATCAGCAGCTTGAATTGGCTTCTGATTGCCTTGGCATATGCGTCCTATAGTGAATAACCACACCATAAAAGTCCTGATGATATATGATTCACAGTTTTAGCAGATATATCATGTTAATAGCACTTACAAAGTCATGTGTCCGTTACTAAAAAGTATTCTTATAGACCATCCTCGATATCAGTGGTTCTCAACCTGTGGGTCCCCAGATGTTTTTGGACTTCAGCTCCCAGAAGCCCTGAGCATTGACCATAGTGGCTGGGGCTTCTGGGAGCTGAAGTCCACAAACATCTGGGGACCCACAGGTTGAGAACCACTGCTCTATATGTTTACTCAAAAGTGAGTCTCACTATATTCAGTAAGGCTTATTCCCTTGAAAATGCATTTAGGATGACAGTTCTAACATTCCTTTTGAAAACTCATCCAGTTGCAAGTTTTTTCCTCTATTTCTCCATCTCATACATGGAGATACTTAATAACTTTTTCCTGCAAGTTTTAGACAACAGCCTAAAAGGAAGAGGCTGGCAACTGTTGACTGAAAACTGATCTTGGCTTAAGCTACTCTTTGCAGTAGCATCACTGGCATGTTCAAAATCCTTTTCTGATCCACTTCTAAAAGATTAATATATATGTGACAAGCATGTTAGCAATTGGATATCTGGTTTGATACCAGCATGTGACACCTTAACTTAGCACATGTTTTCCTTTGGACTCTTCTTTGAGGAAAATATGTCATAATGGAGTGCTGTAGGAACATACAGGTCCCAAAAATATGTATATACCCTTTAACACTTAATAGTATTATTTCTTTATTTGAAGGCTAAGTAAATAAATTTATATTGAGGAAGAAATGTTATAATGTGATTTAATCAGAGTTTCAAATTCCTTCTTAAATTACAGTTTTATGTAAGATGTTCAAATTGTCATTCCCATACACCAGTGCACTGCTTGTATTGTTTTAGCACAAACCTGCAAAACTCACTTTAGGTTTATCTTGTAATTCACCAACACTTCTCTACTATTGGAATCTTTTGTCATGTTAGGAATGTATACATTTTTTGAAAAAAAAATTAAATTCCATAATTATAAGCTGTTAAAAATGTACACATTTTTGTGAGGTGGTGGTGGTCACTGTGTATGTGTCATTTCCCATTAGGCCTTTAGATGTGTTCTTACGAATCCAAATTGGTTTTAGGTTGCATAATAAAGTCTGTGAGGGAGAAGTTTGGTGATTAATAAAAGTGCTTCAAATATTCTCCCTTTTGTGTAGTAGCTTTAGTCTTTTGTGAAAATGGGGAAACATTTGAAGGGTAAGAGAATACAGGAATTTTTGAGAGGAGGGTGTGGTACTACTTTAAATGTGAAGTTAAGGTAAAGCAAAGGCAGTTGCAGGAGGCGAACACCATTGCTCAAAATGGCGTTAAGGTTTTTTCTTCTTTTCTTTGGGGGAAGATAAAAAGGAAAGGAAAAAGAAAAACTCAGCTACCTTGTATTTATGATGGAACAACAGATGAAAGTTGGCATTTCATTTTATGGATCCTGATTGTTTGTAGAAGAGACTTGAGCTTGCTAGTGCTAAGAACTTTCTCTTCTGCAGAACAATTCATTTCAAATTTCAGTTAATTTTTCCTTATCTTGTCTGTTGTGTTTTATTTTTCTTTGCTAGTTGAGACTATAATGGGATCCTTTGGGCCATGATACTCATTTTCTTACCCCCACTCCAATTTATAAATTTGTTGAATTTTCCCCATTGCTAGTTATAGAATCAACAAATCAAAAAAGTTTCAGAAGCTAATCCGGGTTCATAAAGACCTGTGTAAAGAGAGAGATGAACTATGATTGAGTTGCCTTTATCTAAGTAAAGAATAATCATATAGCTGGATTGTAAATTCAATTTTCTTTGCCGTTTGAATTTCACATATTTACTAGCAGCATTTGAAAGCCTGGGACCTTTTCAGTGTAGCATAAAAACAAGGGAATATTTCAGCTTGTTTGACAATAGTTCTATTTATAGTGTTTCTGCTGTTTCTGGAGAAATCATAAGGAAGTCTTTATTAATACTTTGACATCATTTCAGGGAGCTAAAAACTCTGGCTCTTTTTGCTGCTAGCAAAATTATCATTAAGAAGATGGGTAACCTGTTCTTGGATTGGACCACTTTAAACTATAGGCTCATATAATAGAATGGTACGAAATTAAAACAGTCCCACATAATGGAAAACAAGCAAGCCAGGAAGAAGATTTGGCCAGATTCCTTCTTCCTGATGTTTTGTTTTAGTGGCCGAAATCCGTTTGTTAGTTGCAGTTAGAAAAAAATTACTGGATCAGTGGAGCTTACATTGGTATTGATTACCAGATTCTAATTAAATTAATGGGCCTACTCTGGTTGAGACTAAGGTTGGACTTAGGCTTATATGTGCAGATTTTTGGGATGGAGGGGATGTTTAGTCATTACTGTGTTTGCTGATGTATAAGACGCACTGGTGTAAGACACACCGCTTTTATACACAGGCAAATACTATTTGCCAGAGTATAAGACACACCAGTATATACGATGCACCCTATTTTCAAACAATATTTTTCAAGTGAATCTTCTATGCCAGCAAAGATAGTAAATGTTATATTTCAGAGAGCATTATATTCTTGAATCCTTTAACTATTATGATTAGTGGCAATGCTGCATGAGGGATTCTGAGAGTTGTAGTTCCAAAAAGTTTTCCAAGGTCTGTGCATTAGACAGAATGAGTTGAATGCCTCAGGCAATAGATTGTGGAGCAACAGCAACAGCATTCCTGAGCCCCAGGTTGTTCTGTGTTGGAAGGCATAACTGTGTATAATACATGGCTTATCATGGGAACCCTAAACCAGCATGCTGCTTCAAATATAATGGAGAATGCTAGCCTATCACCATGTAAAAATGAGATTCAACTGCCAAACCAGAGGGGACACTCTCTTGTCTTTGGTCTCAGGTAACAAAATATATTTGGTCAGCCCAGGCTGGCTTTTAGAGCAAGACCCTTCACAGTGTGCCTTCCCTGCAACATTAAAGCAGAACTATAAATGTGTTAAAAAAAAAGACTTCTTAAAAATTGTACCCAAATATGAGTAAATTGTACTCAAATATTGTACCCAAATATGAGTAAATGCTAACAACAGCTGTACAAACACGCTATCCAGCCAGCAAAATGCCTTTAAAAATAAACTGATCCTTTAAAATCTTTCAGCCAGTTAAAACTCATAGAATAACAGCATTTCTTCATCTCAGAAACTAATCCAGGATAATTCTGTAGGTATCTGTTTTTGAAGGGTTGCAGAGAAGAATCAGCCTCTCTTGAAAATGTCCCCTCTTGCTTGTGCCCTCAAGTTTAATGGTCCACGCCGCTGGGCATACACAGAAGTCTTGTGAGGATGATCTTAAAACATACTCAGGGTGGTGCCAAGAGAATGTAATTGGGTACCTGGATCACAAATTGTCTAGGATCTTAAACATCAATGTCAGCATTTTAAATTGGCCCACAAATGTACCACAAACCAGTAGAATTCGTATATCTGTGATAAGGTGCTCCAGTGAACTACTAGCTTTTGCTGCCATTTCTGTTTCTACAGTTACTACTGAATCCTGAGTACTCCAAGCTGCAGAAGTCTTCTTTTGAGGGAACCGTAACCCTTTCCAGGAGAAGTTGTTCATACTAGTTGGTTAGCATGTCATCTCCCATTTATGAGAACTCAGACAGTGGGGATCACATGTGAGCTTCGTGATCATAAAAAGAGATTCTTTTCTCAGTACTTCTGCCAGCTGAATTAACTGTAAGGGGGAGGGCCCTTTTAATTGTTAGCCACGGAGTTGTTACCCCATAAGACACCAGGTACACACTCTGATGTCTTTCTGGGACTTGGCAAAAAGCTTTTTGCTGTGTCAGATCTTTTGACTTTTTATATTATCTGTGTTTCAGTGTAATTGCTTAGCTCTGATAATACCGCCTCACTCTTCTGATTATTGCTGCGATGTTTTAATCTCTGTTTTTAAGGATTTTGTTTTTATTTTGCATTTTTTTGACTGTTTCTTAATTTGTCCCACTGTAATGATGATTATAAATTTGTGTTTTCCTTGTATGTTGCCCAGAAAACTCTTGGCTGACAAACCGAATGAATGAATAATGAATGTTGTTTCTATTTTTAAGTGTTCTTCTTGAACTTAAGGTTGGGATATTAAATAATATTGTTATCAATAATATTAAACAATATGAAATATTAATCATGTTATTATTAAAAATATGTCATGATATTTTCTCTACTCTTTTAAGACTGTAATTTTTAAAAACATTTACTTTCTTTTTCCTTTAACCAGGTGTGATAATTGTTCCAAGTGCTGGTGTTGGGATTGTCCTGGGGGGCTACATTATTAAAAAACTGAAACTCAGTGCAAGAGAATCTGCAAAACTGGCAATGATCTGCAGTGGTGTCTCTCTTCTGTGCTTTTCAACGCTCTTCATTGTTGGATGTGAAAGCATTAATCTAGGGGGGATAAATATACCATATACTACAGGGTAAGAAACTTTTTTTTTTGGCTTTCTAAATAAGTAATAAGTTGCATCAAAGCCAGCCCTTTATATAAAGCTGATAGCTGTTTTAGAAATGCACCCATTAAAGAACTTGAAAGTACTTTAATCAAACAAGAAAAGCAGAGAACTATTGGATAACCATAGCTTAAAGCTCACATGGAAGGCTGCCCCATGGGCAAGAGGATTAGACAACACCTCTGCCTTGTTAAGAATATTGTGGATCCTAGGTAGAGCCCTAGGACATAGTCTGAGGGGACATGCTGCTGCCACTTTAGTGAAACTAAGCAGGTTTGGATCTGATTAGTGATTGGATGGAAGTCTGCCTTAGAATTGTATGTATAATACATTTACTTCTGAAACTTGGGAAAATTAATTAAAACTGTTTAGTTCCATAATGGAGAAGGATAGTATAAATGTATTAAATAAAATTAGGCTGCTGTCATATACCTTTTTACACAGAGAAGAGCCCCATGGAGCTTGGTGGCATTTGCTTTTGAGCCAACATCTATAGTGCTGCAAATAAGCAGAAACTGCAGCTTCATATGGACAAATAATGCTCATACAATTTGGAATTCAGTCAGTATTTATACTTTTTCATATGTTTCCCAATCTGGCAGGTCTTTCCTGGCTCTTGACATAGGCTTTTAACATAGCTTAGGTATTCTGGTGTTAATGATGTAAATCTTGGTAAATTTCCTTTTTACTCTCAAGAACAAATAATTTTACCGTTTTGATTCATACTAGAAGAAAACTGGAAAACTGCACAGTTTTTAAGGACTATTCATAGTTTTGGAGCTATTCTGTGAATTTTTTTGAGCAGAAAAGGGACATTTGGGGCATGGTATTTCATGTGTATGAAACTTATTTTCTGTGCAAAAGAATCCATATGCATTTATTCTTATAGTACAGAGTTAAGTCCTGAACTGTGAAGATTCTTGTCTGTCTGTGATCCTTCTCACCAGCATTTCCCAACTGTTGAGAAACCAAGGGTTTTTTTTATATTCTTTCTATCTTATCTATCTATGTATCTGTTTCCTAAATGTTAAAATGGCAGCTTTTAAGGCTCCAGGCAATTGTTGGCAGACACCAAGAGATGCTCCAGATGAGAGTCAGGAAATGAGCTAATCCCTAAATTTGTCTGATTATCGTTGGGCTTTACAAAATTATTTAATGATGTGGGGGAAAGTAAATAGGCTTTTTTTAAAAAAATAGAACATGAGATCAACCAGTGAAATTAAAGGCAGAGTAGAAAAAGGGCAGATAAAAGAATGTTTAGTTTGTGTTTTAAGGTATGCTTTGAAGGTAACTGATGCTTTGAAGATATATAACTTTCTGTGTATAAAGAGGGATTGTTCTGGCTACAGATGCAGACGTGCGTGAGAAAACCATGTACAAACCCTTGAGTTCTATGACAGAAGAAAAGCCAGAGAGAAATATAATCCCTCAACACACATACACATGTGCGTGCACACACGTACACACACACACTTACTTTTTGCATAATGCGTTATATTACAAAACTTGCTGCCGTGGAAAGTGGTTATTGTCACTGACCTAAAACTGACTAAAATGTGAATGAAATGAGACAAATTTGTATGCTGAGATCCTACATTGCTCTTGCATAATGTAAATCTATGCTCGCAGAGCTATTCAGGGTTTATGCTATACCATCCTTCTTCTGAATATGAGTTGTACAACTGATTATGTATCTTGCTTGTTGTCCTGTTGTGCAAAGAAGAATCTGCAGTGATTGTCCCTGTAGTGATATGCTGAAGGCACTGACAGATTGTTCGGCACTGACTGAGAACGCACAGCTACATGTACAATAGTTGAACCTGCAAAATTCCACTGGTGCAAACATGAAGTGAACACAGTCATTGCTCAGTGGCCAAAAAAATACAACAGTATGCATAAGGAAACTTCTGTATGCACTATAGAGTATAGATTTGTGAACAGTTTTTAGTTTTTACACTCAGCCCTCCACATTTGCAGGTTTAACTTTCACAGATTTGATTATTTGTGAGTGTCTCCAATCCCAGTCCCCCCATCTCAAGCACTTGTTTTCTAGGGGAACCTGCCCTCTTAGTGACTCCAATCAGGCAGCACAGCCCTTCAAAAACCTGACTCTGGTCCTTCTCCTCCGCCACCAGCTGCTGCCCGGGCAGTTAAGGATGATTTGCAGCCCAATTTTTCAGCACCACAAACCTTCTCCCAGTGCCCTTCCGAACCATAGGAAGGAGATCGACAAGAGAGAGGAAGTATAGGCTGAGTATGCCGACCCATCCCTTTTCTCTCTCCTTTCCCTGACCCAGTTTGTGCCCTAGGTGCCCGTTCTCCCCACCATGCCTGAGCCACCTTCCCCTTACACACACACACACACATTTTGATATTTGTGGCTTTTCCACTTTTGTGTGTCCCTAACCCTAGCGAATGTGGAAGGCCAACTGTATAGCAAAATGGTTACACCTCAAAAGCTAGAAACAGGGGGCGAGCAAAGAAGTGGCCATTTTAATCCAGCCTAAAGGTCTGGGAGCCACACCCTCTAACACAAGCCCACTACTGTGAGCAGGAGGAATATTCTAATTAATTTTTCTGTAACTGTACTGGATTTCCACAGAATTTTCTCCTCTCAATTCTTGGACTAGAAGTTTGTCAGGGCAGCTTTGCTGTTGAGGCAACAGCTTAATGTTCAGATTGTTGCTTTAGGCCCCCACATCTGCATGGTCCTTTGCTCAACTACTAGCAAGAGGCAAGCAGTGTGCAGGTGCAGCTGCTGTCTGTCACCACTTTGTGCACATAGAGGAGAGAGTGTTGAAGCTATTGTCGTTGGGGAGAATGTCTTGCCATCCTCTCTTGTCCAGTAAGAAGGCTGGAAGGAGAACCAGATATGTGGGACCTTCCAAATCAGAGAGCATTCCACTTTACCGGATAGCTGAGGCTGTACCCTGTAATGCCTCTAGTGCCTGTTTCTTGAGACATTGTATATGGCTTCTTTCAGCTGCAGCTACTCGTTCACCTTCTCACTTGGTTAACTGCCAAAGATAAGGAGATTAGGATATTTGGACAACTGGGATGGAACCTGCATATAGAGAGAGCCCTGCCTGGTGCCCTTACTATGTCAGTCCACCTCTGGTGGGGAGATTGGGATTGTCTCTTATTTCCATCTTTTCTAGAAACTGTTCTTCTTTCCCTCCAAGCTTCGAAAAGTGGTTGGGATGGGAGCAGGCAAATGGAAAATGGAAAAGTCTAACAGAGCAGCCTCCAATATTTTTTCCATTTTACATGAATGTATATTTATTTCTGATGAGCGTATTTACCCAGCGTTGCTCAGGATTTTATTTTCTTCTTAAGAACTCACCCAACTATCTTCTCCAGTACCTGTACCTTATCCCCATATTCCCCGATGCAATCTGTATTCAGAGTTATTAACATGCAGAGGTTGGGTTCCTGCAGGAATACATTGTCCTCGTCATTGCTGCTAGGCATCGTCTCCATAGCAACTAGCCTATTCCAGTACCTGTAACTTTTTCTCATAGTCCCCAATCCAATCTGTGTTCTCTGGCAATGTTGATGTACTGGCTTTTGATTTTTTTTGCTTTCTGTTGAATTTGTCCAATGGCTTTACATTTTTCTGGAAGCATTTTTTGTTTTGAATTTCAACTTCAAGATTCCTCACATATGGAACCCATACAATCTACTGTGTGAGGCAAAAAGACATTGTAACTATGTTGTGTATGTAACTTTAATTTTTCTCATATATGCCTCCCAAATGTTTTCTGGCATCCTTATTGATGGTAGGCCTCATCTCCATAGCAACTGGCCTGGGGCCCAAGAGCTCTCGGCTGAGAATTCTAAAGGCCCCTTCCTAAACTGCCAAGCCCAGGATTCCATAGAATCTTCACAGCCAGCCAATCATATGAGGTCTTCTCACCTCACACAGCCAATCATATGAGGTCTTTGCCCGCCTGACACAGACAAACAGACAAACTCACAGACAAACTTTGACTTTTAGATAGTAGATAAATAAAAACTGTATCTCTGTTTGCATTTACTTGGGAGTAAGACTGTTGAACTCTCTGAAAACCCTTAATCAGTTATTAAATCAATGCAAAGCAAAGTATTTCAAAATAAACAAATACACCAGAGGAACTTATAATAGTGTATGGTGGGATGCTTAAGCAGTGATCCTTGGCATTAGAACTGGGAGTGTGACAAGCATTTTTCTTTCCTGTCTGTTTAACATTGGAGGGCATAGTTTATTTAATCAGACAAAAATTGCTGGAGTGCTATCTTCACTTACATCGCAGATTCAAGGACAAGGAATAGTTTTTGAACAGTGTCCAAAATGTCAGTCGCGTGTCATACAGTCCATGTCATAGTGCCACATCAGGCTATAAATACCAATCAGAGAGTTGGAAAGGCTTAAAGGAAACTAAAAGAAGCTAAAAGACACTAATCCTCTGTCTGCCCTTACCAGTAAACTCACAGCTTGGGATGGTGGGAGAGAAGAGGGGCTATATAAGTATAAGACCAAGAGAAACAATGCTGTCATTTCTTTGGACCCTCCTCCTTGAAAGAAACAGAGTGAAATAGGAGGCTGGGTTAGATGAACTTTCAGTAGGGCCCAACAGGGGTCTTACATTCTTCTGTTGGTGTGCTCTCTTAAAAGATTTTTTTTTTTTTTTTTTTGCAAGTATATATGCATCCTAAAACCATTCTGCCGGTGTAGCTGGATAAATAGAGAAAATAAGATTGCTCAGTGTAAAATGCAAGTTTCAGTTTGGGAAAATGGCTAGTGTTCCCCCTCTTACACCGTTGTGTATATATTGCTTACCCTTAGCAATTATACTTGGCTGAAGGTTGAAAAACTATTTGGAAGTCTAAGCTGAAAATCATTTTCTGCAAATTTGTTGACATGCTCAGTCCTGTGTTTGCTGATAGGCCATAATTTTGCTTTATCATCAGAACACTCAAGGGCATTCTGTATATTATATCATACCATCAGAGTTTTGAGTACCAAAAGTGCTGCTGCACAAATGTCAGACTGAAACAGAATCTATTATGTCTTTATTCAGGAACCTTCACTGAGGGTCATGGGGTGCTTGAAGAGGAGGCTTTTGTGGTAAAATCACACCATTTCACTAATGGAATTTTCTTAGGACATGTACAGGGGGCAGGGTAGTCAATGCCATCTTCTGTTTGTAACCCTATTATGTTCTCTTACAGCTTTGTCAGTCTTCTTCTTTTTTCTTTTTTTTTTTGGTAACCACAAAAACCCATTAAGGAGAAGAAAACAAAACAGCTGCATAATAATTTCAGATTGGTAACATTTGGAGCTATTTATCTGGAATCCCCATTTGTCAAAAGTTTTTCAGAAATCCATCATCATGCCAGTTTCTTATTCATTGACTCTTTTTTCAAAAAAAACCCTCCAAAATGTTTGTGAGGAGAAGTTTACCTGTGCAAAACTCTTCTGCATGTTTAATTAATTGTAGAATAATACTTTTGTTAGTCCACTAGGACAAGAGCTGCTGCTGTACCATAAAAGTTGATATATATATCTCCATATCAATTGGAGTCAGGCTCTCTTTTTAATAACACTGGCTATATTGGTGTTATGGTTTGATTTCTTCAAGCAGGATGAATGAACAACAACATAGCAAATTTTGTGTAAATAAGTGTATTGTGATCCATCTTGTAGCAAAACCTTGAAACTCCATGTGTGTACTGGTTCCAAAATCCATGTTAGGATAACACTGTAGTTTTTTTAAATATTTTTATTGGAATTTAAAAATAGGATTGTAAAGAAAAGAAAGAGGAAAGAATGAAAGGGAAAACCAAGAAGGAGAAAAGTGAAGGGAAAGTGCATAGGATAAGAAGAAGAGCTAGGCATAAATAGCAAAATAAGCTGATCACATTTTTTTTGGATGTTGACATCTGTAAAACATTGGCTAATGAAGAAAGGCTAATGAGGAAAGATCTCCTGAAGGTAAATGGTGAATGTTTTATCTTTCCAATTTTGGAGTACAAGACATTTTGGGAAAGTCTTTTTGTGACATTAAACATGGAAAATTCAACAGCTTTGACTCCATGTCACAGAAATATAATTTAAATAAACATGTGCATCTATGAATGCCAAAGATTTGTCTAATACAAAATTAATATGTTGTAAGACACCTGAGCAAAAAAGAGTAAACTTTGTACTCACCTATATATGCCACAATGAAACATTAGCTGTGTTACACTGCCAAAATTTAGTTGAAACAGTTTCTTTCAAACGAGGTATAAAATTATCCAGTATTCCTGAAACATTATTTTGGCAGAACCAAATATAGTTTAAGGTCTGAGGAAATTTTATATACTGAAGCTTGGGCAGTTTTCCCTTGGTTAATTTGCATAGGACAATGTACAGTGTGCCCTCTGTGTACACATCACATGAATTATGGCACCCCATTATAGACAGTGGAGGTAATGTGCACATGTGCTTGCTGCATCCATTGACTGTAATGGGGTGTCATGTTTCAGGCGACCTCACATTCGTGCATGCAGAGGTTTCAGTAAGGGACAACCACTGTAACTTCCCCCCCCCACTTAACTCTAACTTTACTGGCATCAATTGTAGGACTTTTTAACAAATGTTTTATAAATTAGACTTGTTGATTTCAGCTGCTCTTGAAGATATGACTGTTTCCAAAGCAGTAGAGGTGGCTGAGGCATTCAGAACTGCACTACAGTTTCTCCATAGTATAAATTCCACAATAAACATCCATTTCTTCTATAAAAGGGATGTCTAACAATTTTCAAATTAGGCTTTCCTCATAGAGTTAGTTTTGTGTGACCATATAGGTAAAGTGATAATTGACAAGATAACTGAATGCAAGATCAATATGGCAGGAGATGGCTTCTTTGAATGCATGGAACCTATGGCAAAATACAACGAAAGCCAAAATCTTCAAGCAGCAATACAATTTTTGGCCCAGCAGAAAAGCATAAAATACATTATGCAGGCTTTCAAAGGTTCAGTGGTATCTTCATCAGACAAAGGTGTTAAAAATCATCCAGGAGACAAATGGCAATGATGTTAGAGTCACAGGCAGATGGTTTTGAGGGATTTCAATGCAGGCAGAGACCACTCCCCGTATTAGCCATGCAAGGACTAGAGACAAAGAGCAGTAAAACAGGTAATAAAATTACAAGTCCTTTAGCAACCAAAAAGTAACTTTTCTTGAGATCTAGATGTCTCTCTCTTGCGTGAAGCTAACTGCTCGTTTCTTAAGCAGAAAATGTTGAATTTCTCAGTCTTTGTCCTGTTACATCTGGAAAAACTTTGAGGTGCTGTGTTAGATAAAGCTTGCCAAATTGTAGTCTCAGATTGTGGTCCAGTGAACCTAAGGCAGTCCCTCCAAAAAAGATGTTCCAAATTAGTTGATTCAAAAATTGTCCAAGAAGAAGTATCTTAATTAGGCTCTTTTTGCCAGTTATTTGGACAAATTAGGAGGTGTATTTTACAATACAAACTTAAATCTGGAAAATCATCTCCTGAAAGTGACACATCCTTTGTAAGTGAAATGAATGTCCCCATATAACTTTCTTAAAAACACTTTTGATTTTCTGAAAGTAAACCTGAAGAATACGCAGTGAGAAATCTTTAAGAATGTATAATATCCATGACAAAGCATTCATGCTCTCTATATTAGTCTTAACCCAAATACTTAATTGAGTAATGCCCACCCATCTATATTCAGAGATATTTTAGCAGGCAATGTAGACAATTCAGTTTCATTCTCTAAGTAATAGCTCAAGGAACAAATATGCCCAAATACCCGATAGTTAATGGACATCATTGAAACTGCCACATGGCATAGCCTCATATTTAGACCAATGAACAGAATAGCCGGAATGTACCCTGAAGCCATTAATTTTTTCAATTCTGGTAAGGAACAGTCTGGCCTATAAATAAACAACAAAGGATCATCAGCATACAAAACTGCCTTATAGTCATATTTCCCATGTATAAACAGAAAAATTGCAAGGTATTGCAATTTTGCATTTTGTTCTGATGCTTGACCTATGTTTCCTCTTTAGAGAGAAAAATGAAAAACAAATCTTACTTATAAATACTCTTGACTTAGGAGAGCAGTAAAAAAAATCTGAATCCATTTGAAAATTGTTAGGCAAGCCAAAAGGGCACAAAAATATTTGCAAATGTGAAACCTCCACAGACAGTGATTAATCAAAAACAGTATACCTCTGATTATTAGTTGCCAGATTTGGGTGCAGCATGATGGTGGTGAAGTAGAACCTACTTTCTGTCCTGCTTGTGGGATTTCCAAATGCCTTGGGCCACAACTGGAACAGATACTGGAGATCTTTGGTCTGATGGAGATTAGGGTCTTCATTGTCCATCCAGAAGACCTTGTAGGGTTGCACCCCCACAAATCTTTTTGTCCCAAAACACCCATCAGTGGTTTGGGGGAATATTTGCAATGTTTTAGCCCCCTTAAGCCATTTTAGGCACAAGGGAGGCCCCCCTTTTTTTTACAATACGTAATGCCCTGATGCAACATTCCAAATCACTTCCTGCTTGAAGAAGGACCTCACCTGGGCCTGACGTGACCTGGAGGGCAAGCAAAATTGCCTTTGGGGCCACAATATTTGTTTCAGGATTGACATACATAAGGGGTACTGGGGCCCACAAAAACAACTCGGTGGCCTTGTGCAGCCTATGAACTGCACTTTCCCCACTGATGGACTGAGGCAACAGACCCCTTATGAATGTTGAAGGACAACAAAGGAGAACTGCTTGGGTAAGGGGAAAGACTAAACACTTGGGTAGGTAAGGTGAGAGACTTCCTAGCTAGGTGGGACAAAGTGAGCCCTAGGGTCTTGGATAGGTGGAAGCAAAAGAGCATTTTAATAGGTTGGACAGTAAAAAACTGGGTTGTATGGGTGAACTAAGTGTTTTGTAAACTTGATGAAACTTGGTACTTAGTTCTAAGTGGAAAAATGAAAATAAAACAGCTTGAACACTGAGCTGTCTGTTTACAAGCCAATTCAGTAGCAGGAGTCTGTTGTTTACAAGCTGCATATGTTCGTGTTGTTTGCTGTAGTTGCAGCTGTATCGGACTGCTAAGCGACAAGCGTCAGCAGCTCACAAAATGTTCTAGAGGGCAGGCAGAAATCAGCTGTCATGTCATTTGTTAAAACACCAGGGCATGACAGCTTCAGCTTTTCCTTACTGTACCTGGAACTCTTATTTCAAGGCAAGATTAAATTAAAGCACAACATTTTTCGTTATAATTTTTTTCCAAATTAGTTTTGTCTGAGCTCAGCCATCTTCAGAGTTAACAAATGGAATCTGTTGATATTTGGAGCTTTGCTTCTGCTCTTTACATTTTACTGAATTTTGCTGTTGGGACAATTGATGTCAGAAATAAACTTCTTATGCAAAAACCAAAAAGGAAGCCAACATAAAGTCACCAGAGTCCAAGCAGTGCTGTCATGTTGGACCTGAATGAGCATTCAGAAAATGAATATTTGCATGTATGCAGAAATAACTGAGGCAGACTTGTTTTCAGGTTATGGACTCATATGTACATTTTATAGATGGAGATCTACCTTAGGGAATTCTCTTATCAGTGTCTCGTTCAAAGGACTTGGAGCTGTTTCAAACAATTCTGTTTCATACAGCGTGTTTCTTATGCCAATTCAAGTCTAGGTTTGCCACTGAGGTCTGTCTCTGCAGGGAGCTGCAGGTAATCTCTGCTCTCAGTGAGCCTCCTTCTGCAATATATGTGTTTAAAGAAGTAGTTGTCATATTCACGTCTTTACAGTACTAGGTACTGTGGACCCTCAATATCTGCTATGGTTTGGTTCCAGGAACCCCCGTGGATACCAGAATTTGTGGGTGCTCGAGTTCCATTATGTACAATAGTACAGCAAAATGGTGTTCTTTATATGAAATGATAAAAATCAAAGTTTGCTTTTTGGATTTTTAATATTTTCAAGCCATGGTTGGTTGAATCCATGGATGCACAATCCACAGATATGGAGGGCTAACTGTGTACATTCCTTGCAAATGGTGGACTTGCATCCAACACAGGATGAGCTCCTCATCCCCACTGAAGCCTCTCCTTGAGGGCTAAGTGATCCTTAAGCAAAGCTGGGATATGGAGGAGTGGACTGCAAGTGTACAAGAGGAATAATAGAAAATCAGATTGAGGCATTTTGCATGAATGCAGCTCAGGTAAGCTGCCTCCATCTTTTAAATAAACCTGATTGCACTCTCCCAGCATGCCACCACTTCACATCCCAGGCTTTACCTGCGGATCACTTGAGCCTCAAGAGTAGCTTTGGGTTTAGAGGGGGTCCTTGGCTGCTGAAATGAATAGAAGAGGGGGTGTGGAATTCCCCTTACAGGAGCATCTTTTTGCTCACACTGCTTGGGTGTTTGAGATAACAGCAAGAGGGGGGCCACCTTTAATTCTGCTGTGATATCTGCAGCCTATCTGCTGCTGTTATATTGATGTACTTGTAGCAAGTCTAGTTGTGATTGGAAGTGTAGTGCTATTTCGATTCGCCTAAGCTATAAGCAAGGCATTCTGGATTGGGTTAAGCACTATGTGTTGTGCAGATCAGTCTAGCCCTCCCCACAATTCTTTTAGCCTCCATGTGTAGAGAATGACAGTTTCAAAATGACCATGTTGCCTAGGTCAGTGTTTCTTAAACTCTCTGATGTGAGGGATCAGGGCCAATATGCTAGGTACTAGCACCATATTTGTACACATGGTTTACAACTCTTTGTTTCCTGAAAACTTGATGCAGACTGGTGGACATTTCAGATAATGTCTAGTATGCAGAAGGTCTTATTTGGGAATCCCACAGTTTGTTGATCAAATAATGCTTCCAAACTCAGTAGGCAAAGTAGAATAAAATTACAGTTTAAACTGTTCTTCATTACTGTAGTCTCTTTTTTGCTTGCTTATTCATGCAATATGAAACTGTTCATAAAAGACATATGTAAAAATAATCAGCTTTCAAAAAGCTTTTATGTTTTACAGCATATTATTTGTTTACTAAGACCTGATATTCCCAGTAAGTTATGTCTTTTCATTGGTGATTGTGAATATGCAATAGATTTTTTCTAAGTATTTCTGCTGTAGGCATCTAAAGAACTTCATTTTTTTTCTCATAAAATAACCACTGCCCATATTTCAGTCCCTTATTAGAAAGGTTTCCCTTATTAGAAAGGTTTAAGTATCCTCTCTCAGTTGTCCTTCTGCCAGCAGGCAAAGGTCTTTTAATTCAGGAAGGCTTTTGACAGGGGAGCTTGTCTGTTCTTGAAGGGAGTTCAATAGTTTGGCTGCTGGCTGTGTCCTTCACTGTTGTATTCTTGTTTTTAGTTGGTTAGCTTTGATGTTAATAAACTTTTTTTAATAAACTTTTTTTGAAAAAAAACATCTGCGTATTAGGAGTATAAATGGAGATTTCTTAGGGGCATGGAGGCAGGCAGGGTATAAATGTAATTATTGAGTAAATCCATTAAGTTGACTCCAGATTTAGGCAGATACAGAGTTTTATGAGGGGTAGGGAGAGGATCCTTTAAAATCAACCTTCTGTGGATGAAGCTCTTCCATTAGCAAAGGCAATGTCTGAATCCAGTGCAGTGGCTTTGGATCTAGGCTTGGTATAGATTTAGTGAGAGCAATAGAAATTTAAGATGGACTTGAATACAACATGTGGATCCAGTGAATATTATGGCAATAGAAAATGAGAGTGTAACATTTTAAAAACTGTGAAAAATTTACAGACAACTTCAAAAATTTATTAGTTATGGAAATCCAGAGAAGAAAATTTTATACCAAAAAAAAAAAAAGGGCAATACTACCTAATAATATTGGTACAGGAGGTTACAATATACATTTTTCCAGAGCCCCTGTGGATTTAATGATTATAGATAATTTTAGAACACATATATTTAAACTCACCAAAAATTCTATAAAAACTTCTATATTTTTCCTCCGATATTTATAAGACTTTCCTATCAACTTAACATATAGGACCATAAAAAGTTATGGTGAAAATTGTCTGGTATGCTTGTTCTTGAGGAGAGGGAATGATTATCCTGTAACTAACCTGCCCAACCATATGAAGACCGTATTTAGTCACAAATGTTGATTAGCTCATCAGATTGAAGACAATCATAGAATCATAGAAATGTAGAGTTGGAAGCAACCACACGGGCCATCCAGTCCAACCCTCTGCCGTGCAGGAACACCCTCAAATCACCCCCGACAGATGACCGTCTAGCCTCTGTTTAAAAACCTCCAAGGAAGGAGACTCCACTACACTCCGAGGCAGCATGTTCCACTGCCGGACAGCCCTGACTATCAGGAAGTTCTTCCTGAGGTTCAGGTGGAATCTCCTTTCCTGCAGCTTGAATCCATTGCTCCTTGTCCTTGTCTCTAGAGCAGCAGAAAACAAGCCCTCTCCTTCCTCTACATGGCATCTCTTCAAATATTTAAACATGTGTATCCCAGAAATTCTGGAACAAATGGAACAAAAATTCTGGAACAGAAATTACTCTTAGATAACCTTTATCATATTGACACAGTCTATAGAAATGCTACAACATCCAGGACTGGAAGGTGGCCACTCGAATACTTTTGTCCAAGGATGATCATGTAGGGAGTAAAGGATAATCCACATAGTACTGCCTCAAAAATTTGTATACCTGTGATATTGTGTAAACATGATGTGTGGAGGATGCCATGGAACTTCTGTCTGTTGTAGCTGTCTACTACCTGGAGAAAAATGAGTGGGTGCCTTATGTTTGTCATTGAATAATTCTGGGAGAAAATAATTTCTGGAGTCTTTCTGTGAATGTGGCTGTGAGTATTTAACATCAACTGCAACTTACGAGTACCATAATCTCCCTCTTTTGTAGCCCTACTCTCACCATGACACACAGGAATCTGACTGGCAGCTGTAATGTCAATTGTGGCTGTAAAATCCATGAATATGAACCTGTGTGTGGGTCAGATGGAATCACGTATTTCAACCCTTGCCTTGCTGGTTGCATGAGTAGTGGAAATCATAGCATAGGGGTAAGTGTGTCGGCAAAAACACAAAACTAGGGATGTTTTCTGCTGCAATAAAAGAGACTTGCACAAAAATGATGATAGGCCATTCTTTCCATTTTTTAAGACTGTTGTTATCAAAATTCTTCCCATTGGGGCCAGGGGCCTAGCTTAATGGTTTGAGCATTACATGCATAAAATTCCAGGTGAGCCTTTGGCACTTTGAGGTACAGCTGAGAAAAAATTGTTTTTGAAACTCTGAAAGAGCCATTTGCAGTCATTGTAGACTGGGAGTGGGCAACCTTTAGACCTCCAGACTGCAATTCCCATCAGGTTTAGCAGGGATACCCAAAGCTATCCCTGCTAAGCCTGATGGGACTTGAAAATTACATGTGACAGGCCAGGGTTGCTTATTCCTATTGTATTGTAGAAGTGTAAGGAGTGGATACTTAACCCTTCTTACTGATTCTTGTCTGCAAATACCCAGACCCTTCATTTATATAGCAAGACAAACATATGAGAAAGCCATTTTGTTTAATTTCTTGTCATTTTACCCATTTTATTAACACTGGTGGAAATGAAATATTTTGGTAAAAATGCAAATCAATGTCTTGATAATTCATCTCCTCTTCATTTCACAGGTAAGAAATTATACAGAGTGTGCCTGTGTCCAAAGTCGACAAGTTATCACCCCACCAACAGTTGGACAGCGCAGCCAGCTAAGAGTAGTCATAGTCAAAACATATCTCAATGAGAACGGATATGCTGTGTCTGGGAAGTGTAACCGAACCTGCAATACACTCATCCCATTCCTCGTATTTCTTTTCATAGTTACACTTATCACAGCTTGTGCTCAGCCATCAGCAATTATAGTAACACTCAGGTAAGAGGTCATTGCTCGTTTTCTAGAGCATTGGTGTCTGTTATCACCCTTCAGTGTACCTTTTCAGAAAGACTCCTGTCACATTAACTTCAGCAGGATATATCTCAGTCGGATCTATCTAATAATTGGTAACACTATTTTGAGTACAGTCCTTTCAGGTGTTTCTGTTCTGTGCACTGAGTTCATGGAGGAGAGAGAGAAGGAGACAATGTAATGATTTTACATTGTTTTAAACTTTTGATGTTTCAATGTGCTAGCTTATTTGTTTTTTTAACATTTTATTACTAATTTTTAATTCATGTATCTTGCTTCAATTAATGTGTGAGTCGCCTTAGTTCTCATTTGGGAGAACGGGGGGATATAAACAGAATAAGTTATACATTGTGAGCATGTTACATCAGATGGAACCAAATAATCTATTGAAGAGCTGATTCAGTCTCAGCAAGACATATATAGAGCTTATTGGAAAAAAAAGTTACCTGTGTGTTGTGAAATGTTCTTTAAAAAAAAAGCATTCCCTTTCCAAATCCTATTCAATGCAGAAAATCTTATGTAGTACAGAGAGGTTTATAGGACCACTATGTAGCATTCTTGTCCCTGCTCAATAGCTTTGTTCTTGTGAATTTGGGGTCTTTTTTTAGTCTTTAAATGAGTACAGTTTTGCTGAAAGAAGCAAAACACTAAGTGAGAGCTTTCTCTAAAAGGCGAGAGCAGATTAGGAAGTGCTAGCAGTAACTTTCATATTAATGGGGTGAGAGAGTGCTGAAAATGATGACCATGGGATCTTCTAAGCAAACTTGACATGCTACAACTACCTATAAGATATAGGTTTTATACACTGAGGCATAGATTTATATCAACTCTTTCTATAATCCTACAGATCAGAAGAACTCTTCCTCCCTGATGAATGGAGATTTTTTTTTTATTGGGTGAGTGGCAGGTAGCTCCTGCATTGCCCTAAGCTGTCTGTGTAGAATGGAGAGGTGATTTAATAAGATCAGGAAAAAAAAGTCTGGTGTGCTTCAGTTGAAAGTCTTATCTTGTATCCTTTGATGGAAAGATGTCTCAGTTTGACTTCTTGATAAAGTTGGTTTTTGTGAGCTTTTGGATGTGATTTTATTAAACTGTCTTTCTCTACTCTGGAGAAGCTCATTGGCATTTGGATAAGTAGACTCAAACTATTTGCATGTGCAGGATATGGAATATGTTCTTTGAAAGTTATTTTTTAAGTAAATATGCCTTACAGTTTAAAGACTTTAAAATGTACTGTGTTTTTTCTAGGTCTGTGGAAGATGGTGAAAGGCCTTTTGCACTTGGAATGCAATTTGTTTTATTAAGAACGCTTGGTAAGTGTGGAGGCAACCAAAGGTACCTTATATTTACCAGAATCACACTTGCTGCATCCAGATACCATATTAAACTTTGTTTTATTGTGATGGGCTTGAACCTAGCCTCCTCTGTACTCCTCCTCATAGTGTGACCATGGGGAGAATGGGATGATGAATTGTCTTGTTTTTGATGAATTGCAGCTTTTTGTGCCATCCACATCTGATAAGGTGAAGTTCATTGTAACTGTGGTTTGTTTGAAGAAAAACAAACCATGGAAGGACAAAACTTTGGTTAATTAAAATTGAAAGTGAAAAGTTTCAGACTTTGACTGTGCCAGAGGAGAAAAAGGAAAAGGAGAGCACACAGATCTAGTGAACAGTAGTCTTGTTCTCATCATGAGAACCGTAGTTTATTTGAGTCATTCTTGTTTGTGCCTTCAAGTCATGTTGGACTTATGGTGACCCTGAGGTGAGTCTGTCAGAGGGTTTTCTTGAAAAGATTTGTTCAGAGGAGGTTTGTCTCTGCCTTCCTCTGAGGCTGAAAGAGTATGACCTGCCCAAGCTCAACCAGTGGGTGTCCATGATTGAGTGGGAAGTTGAATTCTGCTCTCCACAGAGTTATTATCTTTGATCTTGTGTTATGTTCTCCCTTTTTAAAACATATGTTGGCCTTTTAAAAGTGGTGATTGCTTCAACAACATTTAATCATTTTGCTGTGCAGTATGTCAAAACCTTTGCTATTAAGATTACATGGCAAATTGATAGCTTTCTACTCTTCCAATTTATTTCAGCATACATTCCTACTCCAATTTATTTTGGAGCCGTTATTGACACCACCTGCATGCTGTGGCAACAGGAGTGTGGCGTGCAAGGTTCATGTTGGGAATATGATGTAACGTCTTTCCGTTTTGTCTACTTTGGCCTAGCAGCTGGTCTCAAATGTGTTGGATTCCTTTTCATTTTTCTTGCTTGGTATTCAATTAAGTATAAAGAAGAGAAGCTGCAAAGGCAAGTGTGGAGGGATTCACCTATCAACACAGTAAGCGAAGTGGTGGGTAACACCAGGATGCAACAAAACTATGCACGGACTAGATCTTGCCCTACCTTTAGCTCTCAAGATGAGCGTGCTGAGGATACAAGTCTTGCTGCAGGCATGCATTCCACAGCACAGACCTATCCCGGACCCCTTACTGAAGCAATAAATGCTGCATTTGAGAAAGTTTTTGAAGATGCCACATCTAAGACATAGGGGTGCACCTTTTTGGCAACCTCCAGTTTGGTTTGTTGGTCAGTTTTAAGTATGGGGCCTTTTGAAACACCTGTGCCTTCTCTTTCATAAAGTGATCTGGAACAGATAAGAAACCAAGAGAGCTTAATGCACAGAGCCATGTCATATCTGAGGGCTGGATACCTCAAAACTACCCAGGTCAATCTTTCCTACCTTTGGGGAATGGAGTTTTAAAAGACGTTTGTAAGTACTTCAGATGCATTTGTTAGAATATCACATTCAGGCAAATGTTAAAATGGTTAGTGATCCTAAGGCAGACAGAACTGCATTATCACTGGTGATAAAGCAATGCATCCACAATCCTTGGACTGGAGAACAAACAAATAGTTATTTTGCATCTGTTTCAAAGCACAACTATAACTTTTCACAGCTATGCAACTTGGGTTGGATAAGTTTTTTTTGTTCTGGGTATTTTTCTTCAAAAACTTGTCATTGAATTGCATAGAAGCCATCTAAAATAATGCAGTGTATTTACACAGTATGGTTTGTTTTAAAGAATTACTTGAAGTCACAGAGCAGACTTTACTAGGTAAAGTCTGAATTGCTAAGTCATAATAAAATACTTTTGATTGTTACTTGTTAACCTGTTAAAGCAATTTAATTTTAGCATGGCGTGATGTATTCTCAGTTTAGGAGATTGCAAAACAATAAGCACCAGTTAAATTAGTGCTTCTTAAAGCATAATAAACCTGTACAGAAAGGCCAGTTTAGTACTTGCATATTCTGCAGCTAGGAGCTAATCTGCCAAGGATACTCTACTGCAGTCAGCAAGTTCATATTCAAGCTTTCATAGACTCAACACAAAAATCTACCTTGTAGCAATCTAGAGGAAGCTCATGTTATATGGTACAGCCGTTGTATTGTCACATGGCCAGACTACCATTCATATACCTCAGTCATGCCATATGTGTGAGTCTGACTGTTTGATGGTCCAGTTAAAAGACCTCTTTGGCATCTAGTCTGCTGTCATGCACAATAGATTTTTGTCAAATTTCTTGAGAATGAATTGTTAGACAGGTGACATTCCTTAGATCAAGATGTCCACCAAGCATGTAGAGCAGAGTACATTTTTTAAAACTTAAATTAGTAGTCAAGAAACATTTCCAGGACAACCAGAGGGAAGCCTAGGCATGGAAAATGTGAGCCTGAAACTACATATATGGTACTTGTCTGATACTTTTTTTCTGACTGGTAAGTGTTTTGGGATGCAGGACAGACACAGGAAGCTACAGGCAAGAGTGGACTATTTTCATAGGGAGGAATGGTTAATGCTTATTCATCCTACCATGTGTATATAGTGTACCCTTCATATGAGCAGCCTCTGGATCTGCAAATTTAAGTGATTGCAAAGTGTCATGTCCTGTACCTAAAATGGTGGTGGTGTATGTGCAGACTTGCTGAAGTGTCTGTGCTCACATCACCACCATTTAATATGGGGCATGAATGTTCACGATTGTTCCCATTTGTGGAGCATCCTGGCATGGAACTCCCACAGATACAGAGAGCCCACCGCATTAAGAAAATGACACCTTCAGCTTCTTTCAAGCTTTTTATCTCTGTTATTCCCCCTCCCTTATGGGTGCAAAAGCAGATTTGGAGAGGTAGGTGAAGGTCTGAATGAACAAACAGCAGAAAGGTTTAAGCAGTTTTGACCCCAGTTTCTGATGGAGCTTAATATTTAATATAAAGTTGTACCAAGTGGGAGGGGTTTTTGTTTTGTGTGGAAGTTCCAGGCTAGCTTTCTGGTTTTATTTGCTTGAAAAGTACCATATTTCTTTTGTTGATCATTCATTTTTAAGTCCTGTTGTGGAAACAGAGAAGTTCTAAAGCAGCTTAAGGGGTGTGACTCAGAGACCCCTGAATCAGAGAACAACAAGGGAGAAGACTTGAGCATAGAGATAAAGTCCATTATCTTTTGGGAGTACTACTTCTTGAATCAGGTTCTTTTGTCCTTCCAAGGAACTTGTCATAGGCTTTACCTCTTGCAGTTAGAGGTCTGTACAATTAGCTTTGTGTGCCCAAAGGCATTTTGAAGCAGTATTTTGTAGATGCAGTCCTCTGTGTCCCTAGGCAGGAATTCTTGAAACCCAGGGAAGTTCGGCTATGACTTCTGATACAATCAAGAAGTTGTGGTCAGAAAGCTTTTGTGTACCCCAGAATTGGTCTTTGGAGTTATAACAGAGAGAGAGGAAATACAGGGAAGAAAATTGCTTCCAGCTACCTTTATAGAAGAGAAAAAACTATGATGGCAAATTCATAATAGAGAATGGGGAGCACATTAGGCACTGAGTTTGTAATCAGCTTAAGGTTGCTATGGCTCAGTGCATATGTAGGGTTTGCACTGGTGCATGCTGGGAAGGGAGTGGTAACTGGGGGAGCAGCTCCGAAGAGGAGACAAAAGAGGAAAGAAGTGTATCAGTGTTCATAAGACTGGTACCTGATGTTTGAGATTACATTTTGCAGAAGCAAAATATACATTTTATTATACATTTCATATGTATATAGATATACAGAATAAACATGGCTTGTGAATCATAGTTCTGTTTTGAGGAAAATTTATGCCAGGTACTGAAAATGCAAATGGTTATCTTTCCAGTCAAACAAAGGGGGAAATGCTAGTCAGCATCTTCTAAATGCTGCTCATGTTCATGCAGATTTTTGCTCAAGCAGTGTGTCAGTGTGATTGCTTAAAGCAGCAGGAGGTCTGGCCATGCTGCTTAATTGCTTCCACAGTATTGACAACTCATTTATTGGGCTGTTTGATGTCATCTCTTCTGGATGGGAAAGAACTACAGGAGAGGTTCCTTGGGGGCAACTGTTTAATCGTCAACATGCAGATGAAGGGTTCCCCCCTTCCTTCCTTTCCCTTCCATTAGTTTTTAAGTTTTAATTTAATACTTTGTTACAGTGTACATAATATGTGGAAGTAGACAGCCATAAATATTAATGTAAATAGACATTTATACTTGTAGTATTAAGGGTATTTATTTACGCAAACCTAATACTGCCTCAAAATATTCATTATTCTTCTGTGTAGTTATTTCCACGTTGGTTTCACTCTTGCAATTTGAAAGCGTATCCAGAATTGCCACTAGTAGAATGCTTTAGTCTGTCTATATGCATTTCCAGTTATTGTGTCATTTACATATTTATAGCACATCTTACCACTCTTGTATCCTACAATACCTTGATACAAAATGGAGGGTGTAGAAGCCTGCGTTTGCTCTGGGATACCTGTGACAGCAGGTTTCCTTACACACCTTTTTTTAGTGCAGCCGAGAGTGAACAATCATTCCTCCAGAAAAAGATTGAGTCAACTGGATCACCTTTGGACAAACTGGTGCTACAGTAACAAAGTAATGTTTTTGGCATGAGAACTATTTCGGATAGGTTTATACAACTGCATGAGCTTACCTTTTGAAATTTTAATTGTCTTATGAAATAAGTGCACATAATTATTGGTAGATTGGGTCCCTGTTCCTGCTCTGTAAAACTGGTCATTTGCTTGAAGTAGTACAGATCTAACCCAGTATTTTTGTATACCTTAAACCAGAAGGCTCAACTGTCACACTAGGAATTTGTAAGGCTTTAAACATAATTTGCTGAAGAAGCTAATTAATGTTTTAAAGACACTGTGATAAGAGTTTTGTTATACAGATGTAATTGCTGGTACCAAGTTGTCAAAAGTTTTTATGGCACTTTTTGAGCAGATGTAAAATACATGCATTAATGTTCCTTCTGTATAACGGGCACAGATGTTATTTGGACTAATACTGACAATGTGGCAAGAGCATCAGTGAAAACAGTTTTTTGGCTTCTTATTACCTTTAAAAGGTAATATTTCTCTTGCAAAATAGAATGGATAGTGAAAAATAAACGTGTACTGTACTGTAATGGATGTTTGATCTTCACTGGAAAGATGTGATACTTTTGTGAGAAAACAAACATTGCAGGGATGACCTAAATATTCTATGAAATATGCAATTTTGAATTACTGTTACCTTTTTTTATACTACTATGCTTCCCCACACCCACACAGGACCTTTGCCAGTGACTTGAAATGAAACAGCAGTATATTGTGTATTTTTAAATGAGATGCTTGAAAGGGAAAAAAAAGTATTAAGGGACAAACTAGTTAAAAGTGTGGATGTTTATGTTGGAAAAGTGCTTATCAATTGTACCCATGGAAACAAAAATACAGATGTCATGGGTTTGTGTGAAAGGCAGTAGATTACTTTTTAGCAAAGACTTTTACTAATACTTACATCTTAGTGGAACAAAGAACAGTTTTCAAAGCCTATGTGCAAGCTCACGTGAATGCGTTATATGGACAGAACTTGGGGTAAACATCTGTTTGCAAGAAAACCCTTCAATACTTGACATTTTGAAATAAAAATGGTGTTTCATCAACTGTTTGTTGTGCTGTGTCAAATGTGTGGACAATAGTGAACACTGTGTGTGAGGTGTGTCTCTCGGGGAGTACTGCTTCATCCCTCACTTCCCATCAGATTTCCACTGAAAATATCCTGTTGGCTATTTTTAGTCCTGCTAGGCTCTTAACATTGTCATAAGTGGAGACAGTTGGTTTTACCTGTGTTACGTTCACTTCCAGCAGGAAAAGATGAACATCCTGAGATGGTTCTTCCTCTCGCCCCAATAGACAGGAGTGCCCTCTAGGGAGAATAGCCCTGGTAAATTATCAGCTAATGCTCCAAAACAAACAAACAACAATTAGAACTAAAGAAGGTAAAGGAAATAAAAACAGAGAAGGCACAGCACAAGAAGAAAAAGGCTTTCCCATGTAGACAACTAGTAGTGTAATGAGCCAACACCAGCAGTGACCACATCTCCTTCTTTCACTGCTGTTCATCTTTCACTGCTGGAAAGGAACATATCACAGGTAAGACCAATGTTTTTTTCCCATCAAGGAAACGCTGAACATCCTGAAATGTGACGTACCAGAGCTCCCCAAATCAAGGGTGGGAAAATAAATTGCTGGTGCCGTAGGTACAAACTATTACAGCCTGTTGACCACCCTCTTGACAGGGACATAGGTGCTTGACTCACAGCCTCTCGTGAAGGTGAGGTTGAGTTCCAACTATCTGTCTGGCAGATAGCCACCAGAGGGGCCATATTGGCAAGAGCCACTGATGTAATAGCACTTCTAATGGGCTGAATGACAACCTCCCCAAGTGACAAGGACCCTGAGGACTTATAGCATGAAGTGATGCAGGTTTTGAGGCATCTGTTGAGTGGGAATGCTGAAAATCTTTTCTGTGGACTGTGGCTGAAAGAAAGGGGAAAGAGAATCAGACAGGAAGGACTCTTCATTCTCTTTAGATAAAACCAAAATACCCTTCCATACTTCCAAGGCATGTTGGACCTTCTCCAGTTGTTTCTTGGGATGAAGACAAAAGATGACAAAAAAAACATTAATGTCTAGATCCTGTGAAAAAAGAGAGTTTACTTTGGAACGGAATGAACAGGAATAGAATCACTATATTTGTACAAATGATGCTCAGGTCTTTTCTGGCCAACAAGGCCTCCTGCTTTCAAAGCCTGTTGGAGGTAGTGTTGTTTTAATGTATTCACGTTACATGGAGAGGGGGGTTAGCAGGTACCCCTTTTGAGTCTGAACCCCCTACTGCTGCCATTGCTGCAGGATGCTTCTCACCTCTAGTTGCCCAACCAAGGGAGGCTGCTTTGTGCAGTAGTTGCTGTCAGGCAGCTACCTGCATATGTATGCAAATAGGGAGGCATATCAGCTCCAACTACTGGCTGCGAGGTTTGGAAGCAGAAAGGCTAGGGAGTCACACCTACTTGTAAGTAAGGACTACTCTTGAGAAGGCTTGTGAACTGCAGCTCTGCATAAGCAGGGAGGTGCAGTAGCCATAGTTGCTCCTGAGAAGAGATGTGCAGCAGCTCAAGCTACAAGTTAAGATGGTGGAGAACGACAAAACCCAGGGCCCCAGACTCACTTACCAATCCATATGTTGCCTTCCTGAGGTCTCCAGTGGGTGCCATCTGGACAGAGAGAGGGGTTTAGTTGTATCTGATCCTGCACGGGGACTGTGGGTGCTTGTCCTGCTTCCATGGCTGAAACACAGGTTAAGTTGTCTGCCTTTCTGCCCAGGGCTGAAGGAAGGGATCTTATTCCTCCACTGAATGCTTGAACGTTTTCCTTCCTTTGAGTCTCCATGATGTTGGCAGCAGGGCTGCTGCTCCTCTCTTGTCCTCAGCCTTATTCCTGGCCTCCTAACAAGCTGGGCATTGGCAGTGCAAAGAGGCTGCAGAATGAAGGGATCTTCCCTCACCTTCTAGCCCTGCATGGATTCTCCCATTGTCTCCTGTTTGAGAAAGGCAAGGCCCTGGACACACCTGGGCTAGCCTCTACAGCCCATGAGGAGTGGGCCATAGTGATTGAAGAGGCCTCTCCATGTGAGATGAAATTCCCACTTGTGGGGTCTCACTGAAGAATAGGCAGAAGATGGAGAGCCGTCACCTTGCTTTTGTTATAAGGAAGATCTTGTGAAGCAAAGAGGAGCAAGAGAAAAACATGACTTGCCAGGCATGAGGCAAGAATGAAGACTGGCCTTACCAGGGGCTGTTCTCATTAAAGGGCACTCCTTGAAAGTCTGCACTATTCCTGCCTAATTAGGTGAGAAGGAAGAGCTACCCATCTCAGGGTCTTCAGCCTTTCACTGCTGGGAAAATGCAGTAATGCTAAACAAGCAAAACTAAAACCATCTTTACTTCACATTCCATGAGTCTTTGGTCTTCAAACAATTACCTAGGAGAGTGTTTTTATATCTGCATCTCTAATGATTAATCTCTCATTTTTCAGCAGATAAATTCTGTAGTGAGAAGACACATAGGCTCAGTGCTTTTTAAAAGTGGTTTTACTAGTGATCAAGGCTCTATTTAGCCATGGAGAGTGGAGGGGACAGAGTCCCTGGTTGAGTGCTTATCATATGGTGGTGTGGTAAAAGAAAGCTGTTGAAAGTCATGCCCTGAGACTGGACATCCTCTGCAATCAAATGTGTATCATTTGCTGCACTGAATTAAACCTACTTGGTTTGTTAGCCATACAGTAAAATGAATCTGAGCAACAACAGCTTGATCTCAGTAAACTAAATCTAGCAGTTGCACTTATTCAGGTGATGATGCAATACAGAACATGAAAGATTCCATTTTAGTTGTTTCTTTTTCATAATTAATTATATTTCCTTGATTTAAATCAGTTTACTCTCATTTTAAAATACCTTATCCTCACACAAACAGAACTCCTCATATGAGAGTGTTAACCAAATTATTTTATAAAATGTGTGCCTAGTGCTATTGTTTATCACTTAGTGGTTTCAGTTATATTGCAACAGGAAAGACTCTTGCACAGTGTTACACTGACATCCAGTGGCTGATTAAAAAGACCTGTCAGTAAGACTTTGATGAAGCAGTTTTATACCTTTTGGGAGCTGGGTTTGAAAGAGTACAATATTAAGCAGCAGCTTGAGAGTGCAAATTGAAAGTATGGCTTCACCTGGTTAAAACCACCATACCTCAAAGTCAGCTTAGGCTTTACATGCCTACTTTCTTGCTGAGCTGCAGCAAGGTTAGTTTACTTCAAGCTTTGCTACCACTTTTAAGAGAAGCTGTTTCTCTTGCTCTGTAGGACTAAGATAACATTATGATTGTATATTCCTGCATGATGGGGCTGGATTGGATGGCCTTTGTGGTCTCTTCCAACTTTATGATTCTACACATGTAAATTCCCTTGCTACATTGTCTGAAATATCTAATTAAGCTGATTTATGCAGGTTTGAGATTGTTGTAACTATGGTGTGTGCACATTTTTTGCAGATGTTGCTCAACCCACACTAGAGTATATTGTAGGGTAGAATTCTAATGGGATTCTGGGCAGTCTGATACAGAACCATTTATCATTCTGGAGCATTTGTGGCACATTTTCAAATAACATCTGTTTCTGACAAATGAAATTTAATCAAGAGACAAAAAACCTTGAGATTCTATAAAATGGAGGATCACGATAGAAATCAGGCTGCCTTCCAGTTTATGTTGGACTGCAAGGCCCAGCCAATGATAAGGAATCCTAGAAGGTAGTCAACAATATTTGGCAAGCCTTACAATCCCCACCCTGAGTGCAGCATCATGCTGCTTTTTGTTATTTCGTGACTTTGGCCAGAATCCTGTATCACAGTTACAAATGCGTAATCTGGAGTTACGCACTTAACAACTGCTGTGCATTCATGATTTCTAAATACCCTTGTGAAAGCCCACCATTCCCACCCAGCTCACATGACCGATATCTGGTGCAAGCGAGAATTGTGACAGGGATCCTGTCATAGGGATTGCTCTCAGGAGGGGGTGGAAATGGCAGCCAGCTGCTTCCCAAGCAACAGGGGAACAGACCCCTATTGACTGCAGCAGCTGCTGCCTATTAAGTAAGGATGGAGGGGGTCACGCCAGCATTTTGTGTGCCTATGTAAAGATCATACAGGATTACAGCCAGCAATCATTAAAATGTAATACTTCAAAAACGCTAGTCAAAAATTCATGAATCCACTTGAAACCTGACAAAAACTACCACCACCTTTGTTCTAACCATCATGAAGCAGTAGGGCTTGGAATGTGAGATTTAGTGATGTGCTGTGGCAATTGTCCTAAGCAACTAAAATATTAGGTGGTGTTATGTATTCTTTACTACAGCATGGAATAGTACCATATGGAACGGTACTGTATTCCTATAGTACAGCATTAAGTTCTGGTTTCACTCATTTCGGTGATTTGTGAATTTTTCTTCCAGTACTGGTGAACTGGTTCAGTTAAACACTTCCCCTCCTCCATGAAAATTTGATTTGGCAGATTTCTACAAAACAGGTACAGGAGCTCTTTTATTTCATGAAATATTGCTTCTAGACTTTCCTGAAGCCAGAATTGTTCTATAAAAGATTGCAGAATATTCTTACATGAACAGTTTATAGCCTATTAATGTAAAATCTATATATAAACAGCTTCATTCATGCCCATAAATAAGTTTGTTTTGTCATTCAGCTCATGACACATAAATGATAAACACCTAGTTAATTCCAACAAATTTACAGAGACCATCACAAGTTTTCCTTGGAAATTATTTCAATGCCAGCTAACACCATAGGACATTCAACTGTGAATGTTAAATGATCTACTTCCAGACAAACCAGATAGCTGAAAAATAGCATTGTTGAGATCTTTTTGTTATTTCATTATTCAAATGTTGCTTTTTTAAAAATTGAATGTTTGGTAAAGTCTAGCAATTAACTGGTGTTGACCTTGTACTAAAAGAAGAGTTTGCATCGGCATACCTTTGCAAACTGTTTTATTTTATATAGTTATACCTCGTTTTCCCACTCAGCAGTTTTATTCCATATCACTTCAGTGTTCACTTAAGGGCTGAGGGATATAGGGATATACAGATTCATTCCTTTTCTGATGTAACTGGAGAAGTCCTTCTGTGTATTCCTCCCATGGGCACCTAGGAGACTCCCTGTCTCTAAGGAGAGCCTGCATTAAATGCACAGTGACAATCCAGCATTCCATAGGACCTCATAAAGGCAAGATTCATGACTACATTGTGTAAAAAAAAAAAATGTGAGCAGCTCAACCACACACTCATCTTCATAAATTAATAAACTCCACACTTCACTGCATATAGAATATTTGTGTAGACACCTGTTCTTTGGATCTGAGTTCATATTTCTCAAATTTAAAAATAATCTGAGTACTTTCTGATCACATCACAGTTTTTCCTAACTAGTAAAAATGAAACTGCCTTTCTAACAGAAAAATCTGAAAATGGAAAGTCTTATTTATTTCTCTAACCTCCTATCCACTGAAATCTGAAGTCATTTTACTCCTATTAAATCTTTCATTAGGACTATCTTTCTGAGGAAAAATTACTATAAATCTAGTTGAGCATAAAGGTTTAAAATCAAACGTGACTTTCTGCTCAATGTTCTGATAATTAGTCTTCACAATCCATGCCTCTTACTGCTTTCGCTACCAACCTATTTTATTGTTTTCCAAATTACACACCATTAGCAAAACTAAGAACATGTAAAACTATCAGATTAATAAAGGGTATGGCACACAGATTATAAAAGTGCAATATAATTTTACTCTGACAGTATGAAATTTCAGTGGTTAAATTTGTTAATCAAAAATTCATTAAACAAAGAGCTTAGGGGGAACAGAAACATTCACTTGTGATGAGTCATGTGGGAATTGAAATGACACAAGTCACATTGGAAAAAGCCTTTATAATACTTGTAATGTGACTTAACAATTTCACATTGCACAGTATCGTACAATGTGACCTAACCACTGGACTGCTTGCTCTTGCAGTTATGTGAATGCTAGAGTTTATGCATGTAGAACATACGTTGTAGGATTCATTTTGCTAAAAAAAAAAAAAAAAGAGGTGTAATCATTTTTTAAAAATTGGAATATTGGCTGTCAGGGCTACTTCTGTTTGTCATCTAATTAGTAAATATGGACACAGGTATGTGAACTTGCTTACACAACCTAATTTGAGGAGAGTGGTGACAAAACAGTGTCTTCTACATTTTGGAGCTGTGAAAATTCTAGAGAGAGTTCTGTTTTTCTTAACCCCCTCTCCAGGTTAGGCTGTTCAATGGCAGTGTTTAAAGCCCGAATGGATTACTTTGGCAGCTGAGTTCAAGGGAAGGTAAGTCTGTTCTTCAAAAATATCATCCACAGATTCCTTGTCTGGGGCAGAACCTTTCTGAAGAATGCTAACAGGTTGTAAAAAGAAGCTATGTCTCGACTCCAGCTCTGTCAAATCATTCCCACTGAAATCCATTTCAAAATTAACTGGTTCTTCAGTCTCCAGCCACATTTCAGCTTGACGACTACTCCAGTGTGGCAGATTAGGACTCTTTTTTGCAGGAATATCATTACTTGATTCAAGTTGCTTCTCCTGGCTTAAAGTAACAGTGCTCAAAGTCAGGGCCCCAAAATCTGTTGGCATGATCACCTGTGCCTCTTGGGTTGTCAACCAACTGGAACCTTCATCTGATTCAGCAGAGCTCATTTCCAGCAGGGCAAATGGTGTGGATGATTCATCCAAGTACCAACTAGGATGAGCAGTTGGAGTCTTTGCTCTTCCATTTTGCTCAGAGTAACTGTTCAGCAGTGCAAAGATTCTATCTACATCCTTCAAGTAATTTGTCCAGTCATCAGGACTGAGTCTGTAGTCATTTCTGGCTTCATACAAACTTTCATTCACACTGTACAAATCTTCCAGTCCTTGCCAGTTGACATTCTCTGTGAAATTTGGCAACTTAGCCTTCCCATCCATGCCATAACTGCCCTCTGTCAAACAAGAAGAAAAGAAATGGTAGATAACAGCCTGAAGTTCAGTGTATTGCTATATTATCCTGTTTCAGTTCAATAGCTGTAAACAGAACAGTTTAAATACTGAACTCCCCTTTTAAAATAACGTTAATATTTGGATTTGTTACAGGAAAAGGACGAGATCATTTTTCTTTTACACAGAGGCATAGAGAGGCCCACAGTGAAACAAACCCCACAGATTGAAAGAAAGGCACATATGTGACAATATCAATCAAGACTTAAATACAATCATGATCATCATTACTGTGACCTGTAACCGAACCAGCTGCTTGATTGGTTAATCTCAGCTAAAACAATTACACTGAATAAGTTGTTGACTGATGAGTCAATATGTAGATAAATCCAACTGATTAAATGGAGCTACTCTAGCTGAGAATTACAACAGGACTTAGGTCAATATACTGAGTTAATTAGCCAAGAGCCTATTGACAGCAGCTGGATGGTAGGAGTTTTCTGGATGGAGTGCAAGAGCAGGTGATTGTCCTCTGCGCCTGTCCAAAAGGGGCTTACATGGAGCTTACATGCCCATAAATCATGTAAAGGATGCCAAATACAGTTTCCCATGTTTCCTTATTTCTGAATTAACAACAACAGCAGCAGCAGCAGCAGCAACGTCCAGGGTAATATCATCAAGACTCAACAGGACAACAAAGTTAAATACTCATTATGAGTATTTGATGATCAAAACCAAAAATAAAAAACAACCTTTTTTGAGTACCTGAGGTATCCAACCATGGCTGGTGCCAAAATTTTAACTGTAAGTTTTTCATATCTAAAATGATTGCAGTAACATAATTTCCAAAAAAGCCAAAGGGCACTACAATGCTACAAACCTGAAAGGATGAACAATTTGTAAATTACGTCAATAAATCAACAGAAAAACAACTGCGATGGCCAAGGAATACCACAAGCACCTCTGTGGATGCTGACAATGGAAATATTGTCTAAAAATGGGTCAGCTAGGATACCGATGGTGTTAATAATCATAAGCCTAGGGGCAAACAATTATTGATACGTATGATTATAATGCCTGTGCAGCCAACGTGGAAGGAAGGAGGGAATGAGGGAAGGATCAGTTTGGCCAGGAAAATCAAAGATTTTCAAAGTAGTTAAAAAGGAGGAGGCAGCTATAAGAATAAAAATAACTAAAGGGGCAAACTCGTCTCCTTTTCCAAAGACAACCTGGTAAGGACAGACCATGCTCAGTGGCCACAAAATGACAAATGGTTGTTTGGGAGAGGCATAGGTAAAAAGTGAAGCAAGTATGGAATACAAGTATCCTGAAAGAAAGTATGACTGACTGTTATGAACATTGAACAGGAGTTGTCCACCAATTTGTTGTGGGTTTTCCAGGTTTTGAGGCCGTGTTCTATTAGTATTTTATCCTGATGTTTCACCTGCATCTGTGGCTGGCATCTTCAGAGGATATGGTGGCATGGAAGTGAAACAGTATATATACTTGTGTAGTTCCCTGGGTGGGAGGGAGCAATTTGCATGTGTTACAGTTGGCCTATTGTTAAATGGGATATTCCCCAGGGCCGTATTGTTAGTCAGGGGACATGCATAACAGTGTATTAAGTACATTAGCAGCCCGTTGTGTTGTTCCCTGTAGAGGGACCTCCAGGTTCTGGGTGGTGTTCATTGGCATGTTTTTGAATCTTGATTTTAGTGTTCTTCAGTACTGGTAGCCAAATTTTGTTTACTTTCCGAGTTTCTTCTTTCCTGTTGAAATTGTTCATGTGTTTATGGATTTCGATGACCTCTCTGTGCAGTCTGACATAGTAGTTGTCAGAATGATCCAGAATTTTTGTGCTTTCAAAAAGCATTCTGTGTCCAGGTTGGTTTATGACATGTTCTGCTACCACTGATTTTTCTGGCTGGATCAGTCTGCAGTGTCTTTCGTGTTTTTTGATTCGTGTTTGGACGCTGTGTTTTGTAGTCCCTATGTAGACCTGCCCACAGACTGCACAGAAAGGCCATCGAAATCCATAAACACATGAACAATTTCAACAAGAAGAAGAAACTTGGAAAGTAAACAAAATTTGGCTACCAGCACTGAAGAACACTAAAAGCAAACTCAAAAACATGCCAATGAACACCACCCAGAACCTGGAGGTCCCTCTACAGGGAACAACACAATGGACTGCTAATGTACTTAATACACTGTTATGCATGTCTCCTGACTAACAATACAGCCCTGGAGGATATCTCATTTAACAATAGGCCAACTGTAACACATGCAAATTGCTCCCTCCCACCCAGGGGACTACACAAGTATATATACTCTGTTTCACTTCCATGCCACCATATCCTCTGAAGATGCCAGCCACAGATGCAGGTAAAATGTCAGGATAAAATACTAATAGAACACAGGCCTCAAAACCTGGAAAACCCACAACCTATGGATTCTGGCCGTGAAAGCCTTCAACTTTACATGGTCCACCAATTTGTTTTTGGTCTCACATGTAGCCAAGAAGTTTTAGTTGATGATATCCTACTCCTCACTCACACAACGTGAGCTCAATGCAGCTTACAAAAATAAAAAAGGTACAGATAAAAACACAGAGAATAAAACTTTGTTGTGAAAATATAATTAAATTATCACTGCAATTATTAAATTAAGAGTAATTTAAAAGGTATCCATCAAACAGGCAATAAGTAAAACTGTACAGCACTCCATTAAAAACCTTTCCTTATAAACAATCAGTCCTCAAAAGTCTGTCAGAAAGGGAAAAAAAAACCTTCACCTGCTGACATGGGGGGAAACAAAGATGAAGTCAGTCTAATCTCTTTAGCAATTCCAGGGCCCAGGAGTAGCTACTGAAAGGACAAGAATACTGATCCTTCATTGACGGTGAGGTCATGAAAGGACTGGTACATGTCATGATTGATGAATGAACTTCCATTTTCAGAGTCACTATGTCAGAAGTAGGAAATGTGGCATGTAGGCTACATGTAGCATCTGCTATTTGCTTTTGTAGCCCTCTGAACCCCTCCCTCAAATGAACATTAAAATGCAGCAGTGCCTCCAGGAACCTTGATTACCTTTACATCACACTAGCCATGCCTTATTTAACTGTAAAATGGTTTTAAAAACCAGAAGGAGATTTCTGACTATTTTTGGTCTACCTGGGAGCGAGGAGTGCAACTTGTAGTAGGCCCCAGTGAGGAATAATTGAGCACAGATCCTCTCATGTTGACTACCCAGCACTGGGCCATCGAATGCCCACTGTTGGAGAGAGGCATGTTCTCTTCAAGACGTGCTCACATCAGTGGTGGAGCTTGGAGTGTGGGGGGGGGCAGGAGGAAGGGGGCTATGGTGTGAGGGGCATAGCCACTGTGCATGGGGGCACGGCTGTGGTGGGTGGGGGCATGCAGAGGTATGGCTACGGGATGCCCCAAAAACATTGCCACTTGGGGCAAACCGCCTTCCCATCCCTACGTGACTGGCTCTCATGCTCCTCAGAGACCCCTGACTGGCCTCTGTGAGGAAGAAAATACTAAACTAGAGATAGACCTTAGGCCTAGTCCACTAAGTCTCTTCCTATAGTAAGGTGGAGAAGAAATGGCTGCAGTTGGGCAGAAAGGCACATTTCTCTATAGAATATAGAAGGAAATGTATAGTATTTGCCAAGCGTGAAGAATTCTGTGATCGACATAAACAATCTGCAGAGGAGTAAATTTAACATAATAGCTAAAGATTTCATAATACTTTTTTTTTTTCAGTGGGGAAGAAAACTAGGTTGAACTGGTAAGGGTCTCATCGGAAATTAATACAGAAGACGACCAGATACTAGGGAAAACACAATACATTTTTGAGGAATAGAAACAACAGTTTTAAAAACAAAATGAACAAATAAATGAACAAAAAGGAAAATGGTGCAAGTCTCTTTGGGAGTTTCTAAACACAAAACAGAGGAGTGTAATGTCAGTTGCTCACCATACAACACCACAGCAACCTTGTAGGAGTTTTCTGTACACCTGCCCTTCAGAACAGAACCTTATGAACTAAAGAAGACAAGGGCACAAAAACACTTTATTCTGAAAGTCTACCACTATAAAGCTACTAGAAGCTTATTTTGGGACAACAAAATAAAGGCAGTTTGGTAAGCAGAAGACATATTTTTCAATCTACTACACTGATGGAAATCAGCAGTAGTTCGAGGTCTGTAAAGAATGTCCTTTGTTGAGGGAAAGATGAGCTGAAGATGATATGGGGCACTGTTATTACCTCTTCCTTTCCAGGACTAAGTCTTGATATTAGTAAAAGATCCCCTTATCCATCTGTATCGTATGGACTAATGATCGTCTTACACTTTTCCCCGCTGTCACCATCAATGGTATTTTAAACATTAGAAATCTGCCATTTCTTCTTGTACAAGTACCACACAGTGCAGAACATAAACATTAACAAAGTCCAACTTCCTACTTAAGTTTGAAAAATAAATGGTTGGTATCATTACTCTTTTCTGAAGATTCACTCAATTACATGGTTTTTATAAGTCTCCTATGCAAGTACGGATCAGGTCCATGACAACTTAGCTTCAACAATGCTATGGCATCAGGTGCTCTCAGACCACATGCTACTCAGTGTAACTTTTTGCATTGTTTACAAATTGAGGAAGTACAGAAAACACTTTATATGAAAATATCCTTAAGTTCCGGAACATCATGGGCCTTGTAAAACCAGATACAGCACGTTCTGGTATCCACTGCATACAATCACATTTTTGAAAAACATCTATTTCTGTGGGAGTTAAAGCCAATAAAGACATGCAGCTCTAAAGTCTGTTAAAATTATCATTTCAGTTAGATTGATAGCTGTGACTATGAGAACAAGAATTTTTCCACAGACTTAATTATAACTCAGAATACTGGAACCCAATATTAACCAACCAAAAGAACATTCACATCTTTACAAACAATAAATATTTTAATGTCACAGACAAATACAACCAGAGGTCAACCACATTTTCCCTGCATATACTGACTGTATGGAGACAAAACAGGATTGCACCCATCAGTTCCCCCTCAAATGTACTTCATTGTTAGTGTGAAAAAGATGTAAACAGAGCTTGGAAGCTTTCTTTAAAAAAATAATAACACATGATTCACTATTTCAAGAATAATGTGTCAGTTGTTAACATGTTGTTTTTGGTTAATGTTTACTTTTCAACAAAAGTATAATTATTGAATAAATTAACAAGAACAAATATTAAATAGATTAATTATTAAATAGAAAAACTAAACTTGCAAAAATTCTCCCTAATGACCTCTCAAAATGATAATTTTAAAATTAACAAGGAAATGCTGCTGGCCACACCAAAAAGGGTAGCAGTGTTGTAGATCATTACATTACTTAAAAAAAATGTTATTCCCCTCATTATCTAAACAGTAATGTGTTGTAGGCAACATCATTACACGTAATGTGTTACTTCCAAACTCTGCACTTACATACCAGTAATTATACCCAGATAAGGCTCTTCATTCCGGGTTCCCAATCATGCTGAGGAGTTTTACATAGATACTGCTTAACATAGGCAGACTCCTTTGCTATACACACTAACTGTGTAGATAAGGTATATAAGTTAGGAATCTGTGGCTTCCAGACGTTGTTGAACTCAAACTCCCGTCAGTGCCTGCCAGTATGGCTAATAGTCAGGGATGATGGGAGTTGATGTTCAGCAACAGTTGGAGGGCCAAAGGTTCCCCACCACTAATGTAGATGCTAGGGAACAAGGCTAGGAACCCATGGGTGTGTGTATAGCAATGTATTGTTCCACAGAACTTTGCTGAACCTTTCTTTCCCGCTAACCCAGGACAAGGATGATGAGTGAATTTCCTAAAGCAAACCTAATGTAAAATGATCATGGGAGTCTCAACAAGAGCAAAGTTAAATGCAGAGGGGCAAATGTAACCACCAATGGCTGGGTGAAGGACATCGTTAGCGCTTGCATGCAGCAAAAGCTATCCACTGTGCAACAGGCAGGATACAGACATTAGTCAAAATGGACCGGGTCATGCAATTATTGGAAAGAAGCTGCTGAGGAGAATAATAAAGTGTGGATACCTGTGTGGATCATAGCTTCCTCCATCTTTACTTCCTGATATAGGAAAATACAAGAGTAACTTTTGTTAGTGTTTAGATTTGGTAAAATCACAATGCAGTTTCCATGCAGAGCATCTAATCCCTAAAAGGAAATTTATTGTGTTATAAATAGATAAAGCAGGAGCCCAACAAAGATACCTGGTAAAGACCATTCTAAAATAACTCTAAAGTAGGAAAAGAAAGTGATAAGTCATAAGAAAAGGAAAACATTTATTGGTAAAAGAATGCAAAATGCTGAAAAATTAAGAGGGCTGAGTTTCCCAGGAGCAAACCCCATTATTTTGAAGCATTTAACATGCTTCAGATTATAGAGATCAACACATTATCCCTTGGTGACGTGAATGGGAAAACTAAACAGAGAATAAGCCATACATTTTTCCAATGGGACTTGGTGACCCTTTGCATATATAGAGCCAGAACAAATTCTTATTTACCAAAATAACTAATTCTCTCAAATGCATAAATAAGGGGAAAGGAAAGGAAAGGAAAGGAAAGGAAAGGAAAGGAAAGGAAAGGAAAGGAAAGGAAAGGGCAGCCTTGGACCTTATTCAGATCTGGGGTCAACAAAGTATAAACTTTTGTAGCAGTCTTGGTCAATGGAATATCAACCGAGTTTGTTGTTTTGTGCCTTCAAGTTGACTCTGTTATGGTCACTCTGTCACTTTTTTGTGTGTGTGCAAAATTTGAGGTTTGCAGTTGCCTTCCTCTTAGATTAAAAGAGTGTGACTTAACCAAAGTCATCCTGTGGGTTCCCATGGCTGAGTGGTCCCTTGGAATTCTAGTCCAATACTGAAATCACTACATTACACTCACAAAATCAGTTTACACTAACATTTTGAATGGCAATAGAAGAGACACATAAATACATGCAATGTTAGGAGTCCATAGGCTAACCTCCAAGAAAAATGGTAAATCTTTAGAGCTAAAGGAAGAATTTGAGCCCAACTCTCTCAAAGTCTCATGTTCTTATCTCAATTTTCAGATATATTTTGGAGAAACAACTGGTATTACTTTCCAATTAGAGACAGAACTGTTCAATGGCAATGTCTTCTCCACATGTCCTAAGTTGACTGCTTATACCAGGAAAAAAGAAAGCCAAGTTACACTCTACTGAATGACCTTGACAATTACACAAAATAATGCATAATGAAATAATAACTGCTTTTGTTTGCAATTGTTATGCAATTATTTTGATATTATGCATTGATACAAATTCAAATTGAAATGTTATTTATAAGCTTCCAGCTAAAAACATTGCCAAATGCCACATTCTGATTATGCTTCAAGGCATTAATTCTTAATAAATATTATAAATGACTCAAACCACACTTTATGGGCAATTAAGGATGAAAAGAAAAACAACTTTCAGAGGTTTATAATATTTATTACCTGTTTCAAGCCCTTTAGGTCTTGGATTGCATTGCTTATAGCCTTGACAACTTCGTAGCTCCATTAGCTGTATGTGCAGTTGATTCAAAGTGCCTCTTTCTACTGTGTGTACTGTATTTGTCAACTGGGCACAGAAAGAGAAGATGACAACCTTTTAGCAACAATTGTATGGATGTCTAGTTAGAAGCAGAACTCGCTGGCCAGCATCTTGTGGCTGACATACGTAATATTAATTGGAGGTTATGACTACATATATATACATATATATACTTTTCCAGACCTAGCGAAAGGAGGTATCCAATACATTCTTATGCAAGACATTCACCTTGGCTCATAATAATACATGAGGAATGAGGAAGGGCTTGCTGGGCACAGCCTCATCTCCCTGGCTGCTGATTGACTGTAGGAGTACACCGGAGCTCATTTTGGCTGCTTTGCAGCACTAAGGGAAGAAGGAACAGTCTTACATTGCGGGCTGAGATTGCTCTTTCTTGCCTCCACTGTTGCTCACTGGGGAAAGTAGCTGAACAGAGTAAGCAGTCTCTACTACCTCAGACTCAGCCTCCATAAGCAAGCTGGCAAACTTATACTCTGCTAGCATGATGTAGGATCTCAGCCACTGAGTCCAATAAGACTTAATCCCAAGAAAGCACACGTAGAGGGGTTGGGGTACCTTCTTCCTTTCAGGTATTTTCAGCTACAATTCTTATAATCTCTTACCACTGGTAATGCTTACTGGGGTTTCTGGGAGGTGACGTCCAAAACTTCTGGAAAAACAGTGGTTCCTCGCCTTTGGAGTACAGGGTTGTAGCCTTAACAAATGCCTACCATTGCAAAGATTTTCATTCTCTAGCCATCAAATTTTCCACAGTAAATTAAATGAAGTGATAATTGCTTTTTACTGACCCCACTGCAGTCACAGAATTAGGAGCGTCCAAATCAGTCGGCATCCCTTCTGTGTCAGTTCCATTAATTTCATTTATTTTCATATGCAACTTTTCTTGGCATACGCATTCTCTATGAATCTCTCTTTATTCTGTGCACTGTTTGCGTGCAAATGTTCACCAATATCTACTTTTTCTATGTAGTCTTTAAATTCAATTCAGAGTAGTTCAGAAGCCAAAGCAAGGGTGCAAACTGCAACCCATGCACTAGAAGTGATTTCAGTTCCTTTCTATAGCCCCTGCCCCTCATTCCCCTGAAGTTTTATTCAAAGCTCAAGGATGGCTCAAAATACCCTCTGCAGGTGAAAAATTGCCTCCAAATTGATAGATCTGTTTGTTTTAATTTATGTCCCATTGTTCTCCCAAAATGAGATACAAAGCATCTTGCAATGTAAGTTAAAACAGAGTAGCTAAAGCAATATATAGCAAAAAAGTTTTAAAAATACTGAACAACGAAACCAGTTAAAACATTCACTTAAAACAACTAAAACACACTCAACAAAAGTTAACACATATTAAAAATTGAGCACACCCTCCGAACATAGAATCATAGAATCATAGAAATGTAGAGTTGGAAGAGACCACAAGGGCCATCCAGTCCAACCCCCTGCCATGCAGGAAAACCCTCAAAGCACTCCCGACAAGTGGCCATCCAGCCTCCGCTTAAAAACCTCCAAAGAAGGAGACTCCACCACACTCCGTGGCAGCACATTCCACTGTCGGACAGCCCTGACTGTCAGGAAATTCCTCCTGAGGTTCAGGCGGAATCTCCCCTCCTGCAGCTTGCATCCATTGCTCCTTGTCCTGGTCTCAAGAGCAGGAGAAAACAAGCCCACTCCCTCCTCGACATGACACCCCTTCAAATATTTAAACATGGCTATCATGTCCCCTCTCAACCTTCTCTTCTGCAGACTAAACATACCCAGCTCTCTAAGTCTGTCCTCATAGGGCATGGCTTCCAGGCCCCTCATCATTTTGGTTGCCTTCCTCTGGACCTGCTCCAGCTTATCCATATCCTTCTTGAATTGGGGTGCCCAGAACTGGACACAGTATTCAAGATGAGGTCTAACCAATGCAGAATAGAGTGGTACCAATACCTCCCTCGATCTAGACACCATACTCCTATTGATGCAACCAAGAATTGCGTTGGCCTTCTTGGCTGCCGCATCACACTGCTGACTCATGTTCAGCTTGTGGTCTATGAAGACTCCTAGATCCCTTTCACACGTACTGTTAGCCAGCCACGTGTCCCCCATCCTATATTTCTGCATACCATTTTTTCTGCCTAAGTGTAGGACCTTACATTTCTCTCTGTTGAAATTCATTTTGTTAGCCTTGGCCCAGCTCTCCAATCTGTCCAGGTCCTTTTGAATTTTGTTCCTGTCATCTGGCGTATTAGCAACCCCTCCCAATTTGGTGTCATCTGCAAATTTGATCAGCGTGCCCTCTATTCCTTCATCCAAGTCATTAATGAAGATATTGAACAGCACCGGGCCCAGGACAGAACCCTGTGGCACCCCGCTAGTCACTTCTCTCCAGGATGAGAATCTGCCATTGGTGACCACCCTTTGGGTACGGTCAGTCAACCAGTTACAAATCCACCTGACAGTAGCCCTGTCCAGTCCACATCTTACTAGCTTCTTTGCAAGAATGTCATGGGGAACTTTGTCAAAGGCCTTACTGAAATCAAGATATACTACGTCCACAGCATTCCCTTCATCTATCAAGCAAGTAACTCTATCATAAAAAGAGATAAGATTAGTCTGGCATGACCTATTTTTGAGAAATCCGTGTTGACTTTTCGTAATTACGGCATTGTTTTCTAAGTAATTAGAAACTGACTGTTTGATGATCCGCTCCAGGATCTTCCAGGTACTGATGTCAGGCTGACTGGGCGATAATTATTTGGGTCTTCTTTTTTTCCCTTCTTGAAGATGGGGACAACATTTGCCCTCCTCCAGTCTGCCGGAACTTCTCCGGTCCACCAAGAGTTTTCAAAGATTATAGCAAGAGGTTCCACAATGACCTCTGCTAGTTCTTTTTAAAATCCTAGGATGCAATTCATCTGGCCCTGGAGACTTGAATTCATCCTTCTGCCCAACCAGTTAAAAGGCTGAGGGCTTATTTAAATAAAAAGTTCTTTGCCTGGTGGTGAAAACTCACCACAGAAGGGGCCAACTAAATCATCTTTGGGAGGGAGTTCCATAGCCTAGGAGCAGCCACTGAGAAGGCTCTCTCCAACGTCTTCATCAAATGAGTCTGTGAAGCAGATGGGGCCAGAAGAAAGCCCTCTCCAAAGATCATAAAGATCAGGAAAGCTTATATGCTCTCCAAAGAGCCCCTGGAACAGTGGGATCATTCAAGATATATCCAACCCCCCTCAAAATCCACCAAATTACCCAGAAACATCTGGGACTATTATTGTTCAAACATCAGGAAGTGCAGGCCACTGTGGGATTGAAAGTTGGTGCTGCCCTTACTGAAGTTGCCCACCTGGTCTAAAGGACAGTCATGTTCCAACCAGTACATTGAGCCAGGGAGTGCAAATTGTATCAGTTCACTTTAAAAAAGCAGACCAAACCAAATTCTTCAGTACTCAGAGCTTCCCTTATAAACATCTTCACAGGAACTAATAGTTCCCACCTGCCACAATTTGCCAGTTGGAAAGAAAGAGTATAATTTACACACACATGTACACAGCATAACTAATTGAAGCCATGTACATTTTGTATTGGGCATATTGCTCAGTACAAAAATATCACCAAAGATGCAGCCTTTAGACCTGGGCTTTTATCAGAAGGCACAAGAAGCAGCCATCTTACTAACCAGGGCTATCCAATACATTTTGCTGCAGGAGGTGGCAGGTAAGATGATGCCCCCTCCTTATTCCATGTACAGAAGCTGGTTGAACTGGATGCTTAACTTTCAGCACTGGTGATGGGAAAATACCCTCCAATTCACTGATGGTACTACGCTAGTTTAGAGACCCAAGGACAAGTTGCATGGCAGAGCAAAACAATGTTCCAGAAAGAATGCTAAGATTCTGCCAGCATCTTCCTCCAGAGGTCATCACTACTCTCTGCCAAATGACAGAACCAGTCATCTGCTTGCCAAAGGTAAGCTTTGGACCTGGATCTGACTCTAACTCAGTTCCTTCATGTGAATGTACCTGGGAGCCCCATGTACATTGCCTAAAGTGCTGCGTGGAATGAAAGAAAGACATAATGCAATAAGAAAAATGTATAGGTACTCAATGATCTTGCGGACAGTCCATTTCTAAATAGTTTAAAATGCAGACACACACATGTCTACCTGGTAAGGGTCAGTGTTCATGTCAAAATACTCCAGGAATCCGGTAGCAAATTCACAGAAGAGGAAGTTATGTGTTTCATTTACTGTTCTTAGACACCAGTAAGTGTTGTTGTTTGAGCTTGTACAAGCACAAAATGATCCCACTGTTGGAAAAAAAGGGAAAAAAATCAGTAACTTCTAGAAGTATGCATTTACTGAAAACGGCAATCTGTATATAGAACTGCCACGTCAATCAGCCTTCTATGTGTAAGCTGCTTGTGTGGTGTCTTAGGAAAATTACACTTGCACCTAGCACCTAAAAATGCTCACATTGTGCTGCATCCCATGAACCCTCATGCTAAGAGAAGCCTGATGGTTAGTGAGACAGAAATAAAGGAAGCAAAAGCCTTTCTCTCACTGCTAGTCTTTGAGCAGAAGTGAAAAATATCTTTTGGGGAAGGGTTAACCAGGACTTAGAAATATTCCTCTTTTAGACAACAGTTCCCTGAACCCTCTTGGTAATGCAAAAAGGAGCTTTTCTAAACTATGGTTTAACTTTAGACTTCTTGTACCATGAAAGAATTGGAGTAGATGGCTTACAAGGCACCATGCAGCTTGATTATTCTATGTGCAGTAGTGAACTGGTCGAGGGCACTGTTAAGTTTGAGCGCTGTTCACTGCATGAGAGGCTGAGATTCTAGGTGCCATCTGTTTTAACAGAACAAATTCTTGCACTACTTTCCTTCTGTCCTGTTCCATTCCAAGCACAAGATGTGTGTGCAGAAAAACTGCGTCACATACCTCCACTTTGTTTTTTAAAGGCTAAATAATTTGTTGTTGTTGTGTGCCTTCAAATTGTTTCTGACTTATGTCTACCCTAAAGCAAACCTATCACAGGGTTTCCTTGGAAGATTTATTCCAAAAGGGTTTGGCATTGCCTTCCTCTAAGGCTGAGAGAGTGTGGCTTATGCATATCAATTTCCATGACTAAGCAGAGGTGAAACGTTATTTTCTCATCTTGGGAAAAAGACAAGATATTAATTTAATAAATAAAATAAATAAATATCTCTTCCTTGTCTTTTTTTGACACTATCCAGTATATGCTGAGTTTTTAAATGCCCACTGATTTTTGGAATATGATGAAACACTCCTTGCTTTGGATAACTTCATTCATGATCTCCTCAGCTTGTGTATGCGTTACAGTGGAAGATGAAAGAATGCAACAGGTTACATCAAAGGAGGAGTCGTTATGATTATGGTTATGATGATTATTATGCCTTTTCCCCAAAATTGGAACTGAAAGTACCTTACAGTTTTAGTAAAGAATGGCACAGCCATATACATACAAAAAGTGAGCATTAAACTACTGGAATATGATGTTTTTCTGATTATGGCATGAATGGGGCAAAGTCTTCCAGCCCTCTAAAACAGGTGTGGACAACTGTTGAGTGTTAGAGGACTGCACTGAGGACACCTTGGTTGACCACTCCTGCATCTCCCCTGAAAAAGAAAATTCCCATTTTTGTCTTCAAATGCCTCCAACACCTTTTGGGAGTAATATCACTGCATTGGTCAAGGACAGACTTTTTTTTCTTTTTTTAATAGGAAGTGATGCAGAATTCTTCCTGTTTTAAGAAAAACCTCTCCTGGATCTAAAATAGCCCAGGGGGCACAAAATCATGGAGAAATTGTCCACATGTCCGTAGAGGACATTTGGGGAAAATTTTTCACTAGTTTGATGCCTGGGGCCATAGAAATGGCCCTGGGAGCCTCATGTGGCATATGGGCCACACTTCAGCTACTCCAATCTAAGGTAGAGATTAAAAAAGAAAAGAAAAAGAAAATATTAAAAAAAATTGGTCAAAATGCATGCGAGAAATCTTGATGAGAAGAGTCATGGATGAATGAGAATCTTCCCAGTTTGGGACTTACTCTATATAAAATTTGCATGTGATTGACGGGATTCTCTGCACAAGAAATAATATTTCTGTGTAGAAATACTATTCTTTATTATTCTTTGTGCAGAAATTCTGTTTCCTGCACAGAGAAATACTGTTTTCTGTGAGAAACAACCTTCTGCAAATTTTGTTCAGGAATACATCCCAAATTCCAAATTGCCTTCAAAAATTGTATGGTTTTCAAAAACTTTCTCACAGTAGAAGGAAAATTACTAAAATTATTTGTTGTTTCTTTTGGGAAGGAACTTAATGAAGAATTTCATCCTTAATCTAAGATAATCAGGTTTGTGGAAAGAGACATTTAGCCTCCTCCTTTACTTGGACACACAAGCAAGTTTTTCCTAAAATGTTCCCAAATTCTGATGTTAAGGTTGGAGAAGAATACTAATCTGTGGTTATCTTTTAATTCTGCCTGATATATTGGGCTGAAAAGTACAGAGTTCAAGCCCATTTTCTCTCTCCAGCTCTGGTTCAAAAGCAATGGGTCTAACGTCCTCTAGCTCCCTACCAGTTCACACAAACCCTGATTCTTATGAACATGCATCTACTAGAAACAGTTCTCACAGTTCCAGAATGGTGCTGTTTGCCAGTGATTGTTATCATGGGTAAAGCAAGTGAGTCCAGGAAGGCTGCATTCATCTCCTTTCTTTTGACGCTTCTTTCCTTTCCTTTCTTTCTTTCTCCGCCGGTTCTCTTTGAATAGCTGAAGTTTGCCATCCACTTCCTGGGCAGCTTCCCTATTCAAATCCAAGAATATTTAATAAGTAAGGACATTATTAAAATGGTTTTCATTTCAATACAATCATCCTCAACCTAGTACCTATACAGTTTTTTTTAAAAAACTATGGCTCCCTTCAGCCCTGGCCATACTGGCTGGGCCAATCGGAAATCCAAACGTAGGTTATCTTTTGTGGATAAGCAGATCTACAGATGTTGTTGCTAAAAAGGGGATGGGGGGAGTGAGTTTCAGGGAGGAACTCAGATGTTGCCTCTCTGTTATGTTTACTGCATTTCTTACCTGCATAGGTCAAGATATTTTGCTGCAAACAGTGCCCCACCTACCCAGTTCAAAGGTGTACAGTACCCAGAAGTAAACATGTTGTTTTGGCACCTAAGGCACAAAAGTCTATCAATACCTTTCTACCCCTCTGGAAATATAAACATAACACTAACAAATCAAATCACTAACAATTTTCTGCCTTTTCATGACATTCTGAATCTGCTTGCTTTAATGACTAATATGGCAGAGTGTAAAGTTCAAACTTCCTCAAAAGACACACTAGCCTAAATGGTAATAAACACATTTCTGGCCATCTTCTCATCAGAAGATATGTGTGTATTGTACAGTTAAACCTCCATAGCCATATTTCCCCAACTCCACCCTGGCTGTGCAGTGACAAGGCATTTGCAGGAAACTCTGGGGTTCTTGGGAGATCTTGGAAGAAAAATAGCTGGATGTATCCTGCTGATCTCCTATTCTCCAACAACATGCAAGTGGTCATGGAGGGGAGGGGCTTTACTGATTACTAGGTGGGCTGGGGTGAATTTTGTTCACTGTGTAGTCAAAACAGACTTCTGACCTCCACAAGCACCAAAAAAGAAACATGTAATGGTGTAAGTCCAGCTTACACCATCGCAATTCATCAATGGGATGCCAGCTTTCTGTTTTATTAGTACCCATATCTGTGTAGTTTAGAACATGAATAGTACTTTTAGCTTTCTTTCCTGTGCTTACTAATCAAAATATTGCTCCTGTGCAAACTACCTAAAAAATTAGTTTCAACTCCTGGAAGCCTTCTAGAGTGCTGAAGCATCATCAGAAGAAGGCGTAGCCTCCATCTCTTGTTTTGCTCTCTAACCTCTTCCCAAAAAGGACTTGCAAAACAAAAAGTGGGCTAACAAGCATTTCCACTTTTGTTTGGAGGAACTGGTACAGCCTGCAGTCAGTCCTGGGAATAGAAAATTGGTCCCAAGAACTCCAGAGTTTGCACATCCCTGACTAAAAAGAAAAGTCAACATGTCATGCCACTTTCCCCACTATGATTTACTTTTGTTAATCCACTGTAGGTTTGTATTTACAGGTTTTCCCTGCTTAAAGACTAGAGAACTGCCAGAAAGCGAAATTGGTTTTAAAAAAACCCAGAACCCATGTAGGGAACATGAGGTAATTATGGAGGTGCACTTGGGAATGACCATACATGCTTGTGCACACTGTCTGCAAAGCTTCTCAGATGGACCTTTCTCCCTCCCCCTCAACTCACTTTGCCAGCAGCACGTGCATGTGAACAGTTCCAAGCACGCCTCTGTAGGCAAGAAGGCAAAAAGAACTGACAAAAGTCTATTGTTTTGGTGTTTGGAAATTACAGACAAGTTCCATTAATTCAATGAGGGATCTGCTCTTTCTGTAGGCCACATTTGGTACCACATGTACATGTACATGTGCAAGTGGTCCCAAGTGAGCCTCCATAGGGAAGAAGAGTTGACAAAAGAGCAGACTCCTTGTTGAATTAATGGAGCTTGTCTGTAATTTGCAAGCATCTGAACAGTGAAACATGGAAAAACAAGTCAACAAAAAGTAGGGGACACCTGCCTGTCTAACTGTATTCTAAGAGATGAACAGGATCATCTCTCAAGTATTTTAGGTTAAGAAAACTTAAAAGTTTCTCCTAAATGCAAATCTGATAAATTGTAATCTATGTAATTGTGATTTTTTTTTTAAAAAAATAACTTTATTGCTGTCTTATATCCCATGGCATGTTGCACAGAGAACTGTAGGAATCTATGGCTAAAATCCTGGATAGGGAGACGTATCATAAGGTTCTGCAGAAGTGGAAATTCACCCCAATCCATCTTGTTGTTGCTCCACTCCCCCCCGACAAACACCAGTTTGATGACTGGTGGAGAGAATGGGATTGGTAGAGAAGTGTCTGGTTATGTTTTCAGAACATAAAATATAACTTTTTTAAGTAACTGATTTTATACTGTTTCAGAATATTTGAGGCTTTTATATCATAGGCTTTTAAAATGTGTTTGAATTTTTTTATTACTAATTTTAAACCGTGTACTTTTAACTCATCTGTGAGCCACCCTGGGTCCCATTTGGGAGAAAGGCAAGATATAAATAAATGTTCCTAAAGCTGGATGCACAGTGAGGAGGTATCTACTTGGTCCTCCTGGGGGTTCCCTAGAGGGTGACATCAGTGCTCTGTGTCAGGCTATAGGAACACCGCTAGATGCTTTGCTGCTACATCCTTGTTCTTCACCAGCCAGTTTTTGAGGGGTGCAGCAGCAACTAAAAAAGTGGTTTGCAGGGGTTGATTTCAAAAAAAAAAAAAGACTTATGCAGGTGTAACTTAGATTTCTGCCAGCATAAGTCATTGACAGGATGTCAGCCAATATTGTGATAGGGCAGTTAATAAACAGGATGAATAAAACAAAGAAACAAACCAAACCAAAGAGCAATGGAAGGAAAAACAGTGGGAACCAGAAGACCTCTCATAATTATTAGTTCATCAGTTTGAGAGATTATCTACATGAACTGAAAGACAATTTTCTGTATTTCTTAAGTGAACAAATTTGTCCCCACATTCCACAGCACTAAATGGAGTTTCAGCTCACAGTCTTCCATCAGCTAGTTGCCAGTAGATACCTTTCTTGTTTATGGTAGCATCCCATGGTGATGTGCTGATTTAGAGGGGAAAGAAAGAGCAGGACACTTACTTGAATGGGTGAAGATGACTTGTTTTCAGCTTTCCTTGACTTTTCACTCCTTTTTCTTTTCTATAATAGCTGTAAGAGAAATGTTATGATAAAAAAAGTTCTGAAAAATCAAACTTAAGACAAAAAATTGGCTGTCCTCAAATATCTGAACATAAACTGGAAAACTGCCTTTCAATGATACCTATAAGACATTTGGTGTGACAAATACTCAAATACTTCATGTCAGATTTTGTTCTGAAATTCAATTGATTGTTTAGCCCAAAAGCTGTGCTGCAACCAATTTTTAAAATAATGATATAATAAGTATCAAAATATGCATGAGATAGAAATGGGAAATAGTCCAATACCTTGTTTATTAAAAAAACAATTTTAATCTCTTTAATCTCACTCATTTCCCTTTTTTTTCCAGAAACACAAGTTATTTTTGTAAATGTGGCATAAATTGAACATCACATTTTGTCTCTCTTCCCTTTAGCCCTCTGGGTCACCTGAAAACCTGCTCCAGAAGACATTAGTGTAGTGGTGGGGACAATGAAGTCCATAGACCTTCTGCAGTCCCACTGGGCTGTTTTCTGGCTGCCCCAAGGCCTGCTGAATTCAATTTTATTGAAAATTCTTTTGCCCTTAAAATGTTCTCTAGGGGGCATGTTTAGACTTACGGAAGGGTTTTTTTTTCCTAACAGGAAGTGAAAGAAGTTGAATTCTGGGTCATTTCCTGTCATAAAAAAGGCAATCCCTGTCATAAAACAGCACAAAGCTCCTCAAAACATAACAAAAACACACCCTTGAGGGCATATGGAAATATTTGGGGGCAACAAAACCCTGAATTTTTTTTTTTTGAGAGGAAGAGAGGGTCTCTTGGAGGCGCAATGCAAAACCATAAGCCCCAATAGTCACCCCCGCCTCGCATTAGACTCTTAAAAGTTAGATCTTTTTTGGAATCAGTATTATAAAAAAGAAGCCAGAACCAAATTAACATACCCACAGTTTGACAAAAATGTATTGTTTCTGTCCTTACACTACAGGTCTTCACCACAAGCTTGACCTATGTACATTGGCCCCATATACACTGCTTCAGTCAGTGTCTGTGTGCATACTGTTTTCTGACTGGAATTATTCAGAAGAAAAAAAATAATTTTACATACCTCATTTTGCTACAGTCACATTCATCAGGTTTTCGTCTTTTCAGATGTCCTCTCACTTCCCTTAATTTTTTAATTTTATCTTGGAGTGCCTCAATCTGCACAGCAAGAATATATTTCATCCTTGATCATTTTGTCAGTGATAAAATATTACTATGGAAATATTTAATATTTTGCTACTAGAATATTAATGCTGATAATGAATATCATTTATCACCCTTTTAAGATATTCTGCTTTTTAATCCATACTGTATGCTGCCACCACAATAAAATATCCTTTTATGTTCATTTAAAAATGGTGAACTGATACCAAGAAAAATATTTCTTGAAGGTCAAACACTATGGTTTGGTGTCATAAGTCACTAGGGAGCTAAATCTTCTGTGGTTCTGACTTTTAAAGTAGCTGTCCAGTGTAAAGAGGCCTACTTTAAAATAGGTTCGGCTCCTTGGATAGTGCCTTTAAAGATCAGGCTAAAAACCAAAGCAGATTTACAATCCCATTGACATGAACACCCCTAGCAATACTGCTTCCTTGGTGCTTGCTAATTCATGTATTTGTTGTTATGTGTACATCAAAAACTGTTGTTCATCTTGAAATGGTTTTGGAAAACAAGCCAAAATGAGTAACCATAGTCTGAAACAGGCTGTTTTTTTCTTGTTAAGACTAACTATACTTGGTCTAGGTTAGGACATTATGACACATTATAGTCTGTTGATATTGAAGTGAAAGTAGTTATTTGAGAATGGTTACAGGAGCAATTGAGATGGAGAGAGAGCTCACAAGCTAATTCATGTAGCCTTCAGATATAATTGAGCATTACATCTGAATGCAGCCAGCTTCTAATGTGTAAGCAGTAGTTTGAAGCTACATCTCCTATGTCCTGTTGTAAGATTTCACTTACTTGATCCATTTTTTTTTCTAAATTGTTTGGTGGCACCAGTACAGGTGATTAATGAGATGGTTTTTACCTCTTTGTCAATGTAGGCTTTGTGGTCTTTCCAGGCCCTGGCTGACTGGTACAATTCCCTCTCACAGTGAATAGAATCATTTGGAAGAATAAAACACCTACAATGGAGGGAATGATAGAAAATAAATAGGGGTGGTATATTTGATATCTTGGGCAACTGCATCTGAAATCCCAATGAATCTGGACAACAAACTAAAAATAACATATGCTACTACAGTTCTAGCATCCCTTTATACATGGCAAGTACTCTAAAAACCCTTTTCAGAGAAAAAGCAGGGCTGTTAGTAGTCATACACTCCCACACTTTGATATGGTTTAATTGGCCCCCATTCTTTCTGCAGTTGCCCATCCATTTTAAAATATTCAAATGTCTCACGTCTTCTCGGCTCTTGCTAAAATTCCTGAACTGGCTTTGCAGCCAGTTCTGCACGCATTCTTTATCCTTACTGGTAAAATTCTCCATAGTCTTTCTCCTCTTGCCTATCCATTTGTATATCCCAATATATCAGCACCAGTCAGTTGCCAGAATGTGTCCTTTTTTCTTAAACAACCACACTCGTTCTCCTTAGACCAAAACATTGTCCTAGAACTCCTACAATGTATCACCTTTCACTACCTGCCTATACTGTAATAGAAAACAAAAATGCATGTAGGCCAGTGGATTACGGCATGAAGCACTAAGAAGGAATATATTAACAGACATTTGATGTGCTTGAATGTCAGCAAAAGCTTCTGAGTGATCAGGAACTCTGTCCGCTTCATCTCTGTGCATTCAATGCAAATATGCACAGAAATCTTTTTCAGTTCCATGTCAAATGGTCAAGAACAGAGAGGTAGGTCGTTGTGCACAGGGGTACTTGTACATACATGTAATGTCTGAATAGCATTCTTGCCTTCTTTTAAACCACGTTTCAGAACACATCTCAGTATGGGAGTGGGCAACTTCAGTTAGTCCAGGCCCTTTTGATCTCTGTGGACCCAATGTGCAACTCAACCCTGACAAAAATCAGCTTCTTTTTCTCAAAACTGCAAGTAACCAAACTTTACTTCCAGTGTTGGAAGTCCCTCCATGACACAAACCCCCATGCTTACACAAGCAAGGCACAAGAAGGCTTAAAGAAGTGGCAATTGTAGTTTGGAAAAAAACTTTTCCCCTGCTGGGGGGTGGCTGGGCCAGGGGTGGCCGGGTTAGGGGTGGCCCAGTGTCTGAACAAGACAGAGGGAGAGTTGTATGCAGAATGTATGTAATGCATTATTCTCCCTCTCATAGTACTTTTGACTTAATCCCTTGATGCAGCCCAGAAGGAACATAAAAACAGCCCATGTGACTTGTTTTGCTCAAAATTTGTCTTCTACTCCTTTTCTACCCCATTCTTGTATTTTCCACAGCTCTGTGTGAATTTACACTGCAGGCTACTTAGGAATGGCAGTAGTCTTTCTCTGCTTAAGCTACCCTGAAAATACTGTGTACATCAATCATACAATAGAAACAATGAAAAACACGAGGAACAAAAAGCATCCCTACTTATGAGTCACTCTGACAGAGTCTGGCTGGCCAACTGTGTTGGTTCCATCAGCTAGCATGGCTTCATCACCACCACCACCACCACCACCACCACCATCATCCTCTGAATGTTGCAGCTGTTTCTCATCTTGTTCCTCCTCCTCCTCCTCCTCTTCCTCCTCACTGTAACTTCCATGCCGCTTTACAATACTCCTTGACTGAGGGATGTGCAATTCTTCTTCCAGGTTTATATCATAAATTTCCCCTTCAAATTCCACAGACAAGGAACGAGTCTGCCGTGTATGAACAAACCGTGGCTTGTATTCTGCATTGTTAACAGAAACACAAATACATCATTAGATAGCTACCAACAAACCACTATTTCAAAAGACAACAAAGTTATATGTAGGGCTGATACAGGAAACAGGTAGCAATAAATTAATTTCTTCATCTGAACAATGAATATGAAGAGACATTGACTCTCCATCAACATGAAGAGACATGTCACCCTGGTCACTTCCTTTTACCACTTATTGTTGTTGTTATTGTTATTGTTGTTGTACCTAAACACCCTAAAGCAGTGGTTCTCAACCTGAGGGTCCCCAGATGTTTGTGGACTTCAGCTCCCAGAAGCCCCAGCCACTATGGTCAATGCTCAGGGCTTCTGGGAGCTGAAGTCCACAAACATCTGGGGACCCACAGGTTGAGAACCACTGCCCTAAAGGCACCTGATCCCAATCCCATCTGATCTTGGAAGCTAAACAGAATCAGCCTTACTTAGAACTTGGATGGGAAACCACCAATTAATACAGGTGCTGTAGGCTATATTTCAGAGGAAAGAACAGGCAACCCTCCCACCCTGCGTATTCCCCACCTAAGGAAACCCTATGAAATTCATGGGGTCACCATAAGTCAACAGACAACTTGGAGGTACATACAAATACACCTATTTTTCTATCATCATCATCATCATCACCATCACCATCATCATCTATTTCCAGCCTGTCAATAATGAGACTCAAGACAGCTAACAATCTATTAAAAACAATACATACTAAAACTATATAAAAGATTCAATAAAAGTATAAATATAAAAATTATTTCAAAAAACAATTAAACAATTGATAAAGTTAAAAACATTAAACTTTAAAAAACAGCACCATGCAGCATTAAAAGCCCACTGCAGTCAGTTTCTAAAAGCCTGATGGCATAGAATATTTTAACTTGCTGATGGAAGGACAGCAAGAACGAGGCTGTTCTGGCCTCCCTAGGGAGGGAGTTTTAAAGTCTGGTAGCAGCCAAGGAGAAGGCCCTCTCCCTTGTTCCCACCAAACGAGCCTACAAAGCTGGTAGGACAGAGAAGTGCCTCTCTAGATGATCTTAGAGCTCTAATGGGCTCATATAGGGAGATACAGTCCTTCAAATAGCCTGTACCCAAGCCATATGTAACTGATACACATCTAATTTGTCTTCTAAAGCAAAAGGCCTCTTATACATGGTTTGCAAAATTGTTTTAGATACTTAAATGCTAGCCCAGATAGGAAGGGCTATGCTCATGCCTGTTCTATCCACACAGCCAAAGAAGTGGTAAAGTCCAGGATGGTAGAATAGCCCGTATCATTTCATTTTGCAGATGGTGGTAGTTGGGATGCTGTTTGTAATATTCCTGTTATGTAAAAAGGAAGAAACTCTGCTAGTAAAGATCCAGGACACCAGGGACAAAGGTCCTATACAAGCTGAGTTCCTACCATACTAGTTTTGCAGTTGAAGAGCTTTTATTTTTTTAAAAAATAGAAGTCCATTCAAAAATGTTGCTCCCCTAGTTACAGTCTGAGGTTGCACAATCCATTTTATGAATTCATTCTGTTCCATATACCAGTGCCCAACAATATGTTATGTTTAATATACACAGTGAGTGATTACGCTTCCCTTTTTATTTTTCTTAATTACAGGCATACAAGAGAGGATTCTTACTGAGAACACAGCATGCACACTTAACCTCCACGCTGTGATCAGAATTAAAATCTCTGTGCTTCAGCTTCTTAGGGGAAAAAAAAATCTTCATTGGCTAAATTAATAAAAACCCAAAGTGAGACAGAGTACATGCTGTTCATTAGGTATTACATATAGCTTGGCTCTCAGATCAAGATAACATTTAGTTTCCAGGGGGAAAGCAAATAATTTTATCTGTGGGGAACAAAATAAGTTACCACTTTGTGTGTTGGTATGAGCATATTCTTGCATGACAATGGCATTATTTTTAAGATGAAATCTCATTATGGTGTCACTTGCCCTATGATGTTCAACCAGGTTATAAGGATGTTATGCTACTATAATATGTTATGTTGCTTTTTCTTGGGATTTTTTCAAATTCTCTCTATTTGACAGGAAATAAAAAAACATACATGCATACTATGCTAAATTGCCAGTTGATAAACTACAGAGATTGTAAAAATTATTTTTTCGGATGATAACGCCCACAATCTCCCAACCAGCATGACTACTGGCCATCGTGACCAAGGATTTCTGGGAAATGTAGTTAAAAAAAAAGTAATTTTTCAAAACTCTTATAAATAGTATCCTGTATTCACATGCTGTCTCCCCAGTATCTTCCCTTTCACTGAATTTGATAACTAGTTCACATAGAGTCCACTTGAGGGCACTGCAGAGACATTATTTGAAGTGAAAGTAATGGTAAACCTGAGTATTCCTTTAAGAAAACCCTATGGAATTAATAGGGTTGCCATAATTCAAGAGGCGATTTGAAGGTACATTCACACAGAGACAGCTACTTACTTTTACAGAGATATGAATGAGTTAAAAGAGCAATATGACCAAAGAATTTCTCTGTGTATATGACTGAGAACAATTGAAACTGTATTTAGATTTGTGGCAAGGGAAATTCAGTAAGCTGGACAAAAATATGGTTAAACCCTTTTTTATGTAAATCACTTATTTTGCTGGTTTTACAAATCATCAGAAAATTATCAATTCAGGAACTATTCAGTATGTGCCTCTCTACCCCATTACAAGTTCTTTTTTAAAGGATACAAATAATTTGTGTTACAGGTACAGTCACAGAATCTAGACAACCATTTGAGAAATCATTATTTAGCAGGAAGAGAACACACAGCAAGTAACAGCAAACTTTCTACTAGCCCTGTAAACAGAAATTTAAACAGTATCAGAAACAAGCTTCTGAAATGTTGTGTTAACCCGGCTGCGCTCAGTCTTGTTGATTAAAACAAAAGGACACTGATATCATGAAGCACCAAGAGCAAGTTACTGCTACCATGATTTCATTCCACTGCACAAATGATTTCCATCACTTCTGTGAGGTTTCCGCAGACATTTGTAATTGGGGGATATGTTGTAGGGGGTTGCTGTGGGTTGAACTCTCCTTTTCCCACATTTACACTGACACACATACGTGGCTCTAGACTGAAAGTTGATTAGTTGCCACCTGTCTCCATTGTTAAAGTGCGCTGTTTTAGGCAATGTCATGTTGTTGTTCTTTTGCTCCTACAGATCTATAGTCATAAATTTGATACCTTGTAAGTTCTTTTTCCCCTATCATGCTTCAAAACTTGATCTGAGGGGCCAAGTTTCTTCACAAGACAGCCCTATCAGTGTTTGGAAAAGTAGCACACAAGAAAAAGTGTCTATCCCTGAACCAAATCATGGAGGAAAAGCTCAGACACAAGGTTGTGTGGATAAGTAGCCTTCCGCATCACACTCACTGTCAACATTTCTCATACAACTGTACACTTCCTTATTAGAATCACTAATTCTAATCATCATCAAACCTCTCCCATGATAGGATTTACAGTGGCTTCTCCATTTTCATATGGGTTTTGGGATGCAGAACCCTCACAAGTGAAAAAATCGGCCCCCCATGCTCTTCCTCCCATTCCTTTCTGGGGCTCCCCCCACTCCTTGCCTTTTGCCTTGGCATGCCCAGTCAGTGCCAGGCAAAAGGCAAGGGAATAGGAGGGTGACCCCTGGAGGGCAGAAGGAAGGCACGCAATGCCTTCTGCTTCTGTTCCCTTGCCATTCACTTGGGCGCACTTGCCTTCTTTCTCTGCACCTGGCAAAATGCAAGGGAATGGTGGGAGGAGAACGGGGGGAGGATGGACATGTGCACCTCCTGAATAATCACATTTGCAAAATGTCAAATTTGCAAATGTGGAGAGAGGATTGTATATCTTCTCTTGGAACTTTCTTTTTCTTTTTTAAAAATCTTTTATTGAAAACATATTTAATTAATATAAAATAACATCTACTAACTAATCTAAACAACTAACTAAACTAATACACTAAATACAACAATTACAACTCAAAAAGGTGTAATAAGGTCATACACCTTACTGCCAGCTCCTTAGATAATGCAAACTAATAACAGGTTATTATACCTCCTCAAAATCCTATCAATATCCACACTTAAGTGATCATCTGAACTGTTTAATATTATAATTACATAAAATTTAAACCACGTTTTTGCTTATAAAATAATTACATTACTTACATTAAATGTAGAATACTCTCATAAATTCAAAATAATATTCTACAATAATAATTCCAATCTTTATATTCAAAACCTAGTGTTCCATGTCTCACCCCGACTTGTCTTAATTCTCTTGGAAATTTTCGCACCCATCCACAGGCAAGGGCAAGGAGGAAGCTACCCAGGATCTGGATCTGGAAATAGCATGGATTTCCTTTATGCTAGTTTTTGGGAGGTGGAGCTCAGGGAGGGGAAGAGCTTATTGCTTAAAGCCTTCTGTGGGTCAGCCCTCAAGGTGGGGTGTCAAACTCAGTTTCATCCTGGGCCACATCAGCATTATGGTTGCCCACAAAGGGCCGGTTGTATCTACAAGATAAATGTATCTACTCTTTTATCATATTAAATAATTGCCTCTGGGTTAGGTTATTACTGGTTTCAGTAATAATTAGCTCTGAAACTAGAAGTCTAGGAAAAATATTGGCAAGCAGATATTTAAGTGTACTATTGACCTACACTTCTGTAAAGTGACTTAGGATTGGTCAGTATATCCAAAGTGTGCCACTTTTTGCCCTCCAGACCCTCTCTGTGCCTCTCTTTGCCCCCAGGCCCTCTCTGTGCTTCTTTCTCCCCCATACGCTTCCTGTGCCTCTTTCATCTCCCCTCTCTGTGCCTCCTTCTGCTCCCTCCTCCCCTGTGGCTCTTTCTGCCCCCCGCCCCTCTCTGTACTTGGCGAGCCCAGTCCCCATATTGCAGGCCCCTGGCTACCAGTATTCTGAAGAGTGGCCCAGCAGCCAGAACTCACAACCTACTTCTACTTCTGACTGCTCCTCTGTCAAACTCTTGCAAGCCACGTGGAGCATTGCCATGGTAACCCACAGCAATGCTCTGACAGTGAGACTTGGACAGAGGAGTGGTCAGATGTAGAAGTAGATCACAAGTGCTGGCCGCTGGGCTCCTCTTCAGAATATTAGCAGCCAGGGGCCTGAAATGTGGGGATCGGGCTCGCTATGCATGGGGAGTGCCACAGCTGCAGGAGAGGTGTGAGGGCCACGTGAAATGGCCTGGCAGGCTGGACTATGGGCCTTGTGTTTGACACATGTGCCTCAAGGCAAAAGCAAGCAGCAGTCTAATACAGACTTTACACTAGAAAATATTTGTGAGATGCATCCAACAGTATAGATTAAAGGAAGAGTCACCTTTTCAACCACAAGACTCAGAATCTCCCAGCCAACATAGCCAGTGGCCATAAGCACACAGCAAGTAGCCATGACTACAGGTGCCATTTCCATTGACTGCAGCTCCACACTGCCTTCACCAATACTTTATGAGCCTCCTACTGCCTTTTTTCCATGGTTTCTTTTCTTTCCACAGCATTTTAATATCATAGCTCAAGTTGTTATATTCTTACTAGTGCTGGAGAAGGTCCATGGCTTTTAAGTACAGTTTAAATCATTTGCTAAATCATACAGTAATGTCTATAAAGTGCCATAATTTTTCTGGACCTCAAGAAATGTATAGATTTTTTTCCCCCAGACTGTAAAAAAATTGGTGTCTAATCTTCTAGCAGAGCAAGGTGCCTGATAGCCTTGACAACTACCATCAACCTACTTGGTAAGGTGGGATTTCGCATTAAGGTTCTTTGATTTTTTCTTTGGGTCCGACTGCTTCGGTAATCAGCCTCTCTGCAGTCGCATTCATTTTCTTGGCTGTTATATCCCTGGGAATGTATGCTTCGTGTTCTCTTTCTGATAGCAAGAATGTCACTGGATCCTTTACATTTGTGAATGCGAAGTTTGCCAGATGTGTCTTCAATACACTGCCATTTCTGCAAGGAAGAGAAAATGAACAGGCTGTTAAAATATACTTCCTAATTAATCTAGCCCAGCATCCCTGAACTTGGTGCCCTCCAGAGATTTTGCCATCAGCCCTTGGCAACATGGTCAATGGCTGATTGACTAGTGGCCATAATGGCTGGAAAATTCTGGGAAATGTAGTGAGGACACATTTGCAGAATAAGCTGTGAGGGACACATCTGCTCCAAGCTATTTGATGAGAACACAATAAGCCATGCTATCTCTGTGATCACCAATTTCTTTCTACATTGTACTTAAACTTCACCTTTCACTTTGGTGAACTGTACTTGTATTACATATAAATGTAGTTCACCATCAGCTAAAACAGGGTGATATAAGCCAAGCAGATCTTGCCTGGATACATTTTACAGAGAGGAGAAATCACCAGTAAAAATTCCCAAATCTCTTCTTATGATTCCCTCTCACTTTCAAAAACAGCCTCTTATTTATCTGATGTGATATTCCTAAAGCAATTCCAGAAGAAAAGCAAGACAAGAAAGGAGAACTCAGAATCTGTCACGTAAGTGTGTAAAATATGCATGTTTAGGACATCAGCCTTACACATTTTTAAAAGTTCCATCAAAATCAACAGGGCTTGATTCCAATCAGATGGCCTCAGTACTATGACTTAAAGGTATACAGGCATATCTCTCCTAACAAAGCCTCTGACAAAGAAGCTCCTTTTTACCAAGTCTTTCCCCCCCATCCAGCTCCCTTTCAACCTCATCCTCTGTCTAGCTGGAAGCCTGTAGCAGTAGCAGCACTAGCAGGATCATGAAAGAAATTTGGAAAAATACTTTTGGTGCTGGTTTGCAGCAGCAGTAGTAAACAGTGCAATGAACTTGAGCTGAGAAAGAATGGGATTCTACTCTAGCCAGTCTTTCTACAGCTTTATCTGCCTGCCAATAAGAGATAAGGTAAACAACAGCTATCTTCAAAATCTCTTGCTAAGAATGCACAAACAGCAAAACAGAGAGAAAAGAGAAAGCAGATAAGTCTGCTGCACTAGCTATACCCAGCAATCTAAACAAGCACAGAACCTAGAAATTTTGCCACCAAAATGAAAATCATAAGAAAAAGAGAGGTTGGTGAAAGAAAAAAATATGTTTCTGGATACATTTTGGTAAAAACTTTCAGGAACTCTCTAGAGGACTCAACATGTTTTTCTTGACCTATATAAAGCTCACTTGATCTGATTATTTCATTTCACATGTGTGCATTATTAGTTTTGGGTAAAAAGTTTGCTGAGACATGTTGAATTGCTCTTCTTTTTTGTGGTGCAGGAACCTATCCCTATTCTTTTCCTGTTGTTTCTTCCTCTGGTACCAAATCTTCTGTTAAAAAAGTAATGCCCACGAACACATTGACTTCATTAGCTGAGGTAAACTTGTACATGGCAGCAATGTTAAGCTACAGTATAAACTGAACAACTCTGGGTTTCATGAGTGCTTGACTTTAGACTTCATGGGGACCTTATGTATACCACCATCACACACCTACACACACAGAGAGAGAGAGAGAGACAGAGAGGAACAACTTTTAACATCAAACAGGATTTTAATAAAGTCTGTTCTGGATCCTAGAAGGAATATTACAGCAAGATGATCTGGCTTCCACCTTCTTCTGCTGCTATAATAGAAAAAAAAATGACAACACTAGAACAATAGAATAAGGCAAAAGCTTCTACACTTTGTCATAATATTGAAATATTTCCATTTTGTTAGTTACAGAGTAACAGTGTGTGTTTAATAAATGCATACTGGTTTGATCACTGAGGTTGTTGTTTTTCCTTAGAGGCAGAAGAAATGGCAAAACACTTGCTTTCTTCACCAGATTCAGTTGTATTTTTAACTTCCAGATCCTATTCTTTACTTTTTAAGACTAACTTTTAGATCCTATTCTTTACTTTTTGAGATTAAAAAGTGATTCTAACGGTCCAACTCAATAGTTCATTCAGGTTTAGTCCACAGGCTCATTGCTGGGTTCCTCTTCTGTTCGCAAGATTACACATTGAAATACATATATGGAAGCCTGTGGTACCTTATGTGTATGTGTGTGTATGTACTTTCAAGTCATAGGGTTTTTTTTAGACAAGGAATACTCAGAGGTGGTTCTGCCTTGATTACAGGGGATAAAAACCACACAGAATTCCCCTCCTTTAGAAACAGGCTGATACATGGTGAACAAAAGGAACCGCCATAAGATTCCTTTCCACAGTCACATGCGCTATTGCCCTTTCTCATCCTTGAAGCCTCAGAGAGTTCTCTTGTTCCAGCCAGAACTCTTTCACCCCTACAACACAACTGGGAAACGTGTGGCCCTCCAGACTTTTTTTGGGGGGGCGGGCGGAGGGAGAATCCAGTTCCCATCAGACTAAGCCTACATAGACAAAGGTGAGTGAAGAAAGGAATCCTAGTACAATAATATCCAGAAAGCTTCATGTTCTGTACTTCTCCCTTAGAGAATAAGCATACATCCCTCATCTCATTAGATTTAATCCAAGGTGGAAATAATGTCATCCTATAGCTATTGTTGGACAGCAACTCCCAGAGTTCCTTTCCTCTGGCCACACTGGCGAGGGCTATTGAAGGTTGTAATCCAATTGGAATCTGGAGGTCTTCCTGATTCCTAGCTCTGACCTAGTCTAATAAGTAGATGTTCCCCTCTGCTGATTACTGGTACTTATTGAAATGCCTGGGCAGGCTGAATTAAATGGTCCACTATACCCTTAGGCAAACTCTTCTCACTTCTCTTGTCAGCTAACAAGCAGAATTTCAAAACACCTTGATTTCCCCTAAGTTGGAAAAACACTTCAAAAAATAAAACTCAATAACAGGAATTTCCCTATGGGAAACAGAGGAATAATTTAGCCAGGTAAGAGACTGGAAGGTAAACCAGATATGGCATTATAAGTACATCCTGCCAGCAGCAACAAGCACAGCAAATAGCACCAGTGTTTATATATCTTAATGATTAGGACAGTGACATCATTTTAATGGTTCACTTTCCTGCTGTAGAATTTGTATTGGAAAGAAATCCCGCCCCCCTTGGCACCAATGATGAGTGTCCTTCAAAATCATAATACTAGCTCTATTTGTAACATGAAAATTATGGATAAACTATTATTTGAAACAAAGCATTCAAAACGAAGTTTAGCTTTTCTTCTCTTGAAGATAGCCTCACAGCTTTCCTACAAATGTTATATAACACCCAGCACTCCAAGCTGATCACAGAACCACATTCTGAAATACTGAGGCTTGAATATTTGAAATATTTCAAAGTTCTTTTTTCAAAGTTTTCCTGAATTGTTCTTACTGACCTAGGATTCACTAGACAGATTTAAAACTTTTAAGGATCGTATAGGCCAGAATTTGCAAATATATGCAACCCAAACAGTAAACATGCTGGCTGAGGATTCTGGTGTTGTAGCCCCAAAAACAAACTTTTCAAAGTTCTGATCCCAGGCTGTACCACTGCAGCTATAGTAATGCACCACTCTGCTATAGAGACAGATGTATCATGTATCAAAACAAATCTAAGTATTTTCTCTGAAATACTTCACCAATTCGATAGGACAGATTGATTGGAAAAGCCATGCCTGGAAATAGCCTTTATGCTAGTATGGTTTCAGGCTTCAGGTATTCCTATTGAAAAGACATTAGATTCAACTTCATAACTTTTGCTTACCCTCCTGCCAAAGCTACAGATTCATTAGGCTTCCCATAGTTCAGTTCATCCCTTAGCAGTGGCAGTTCCCATATCAGTTGGGTAGCAAATCTGCCCTGGGTTTAAGTCAGTGGGTGCAGTACTCTGGAGAGCTCCTTTAAAGCTGAGGCTAAAACCCAGAGCAGATTTTTCACCCAACCTACATGGGAGCTTCTTCTGCTCCTAAGTACTCAGGAGCGTACACAGTCAAGAGCAGCAACTGCTACTAAAAGCTTTATCATGTGAGGCAGGGAAATCACACTCAAAGCAGGATAATAGCATCTTTGGCTGGGACTTATCACATGATATCATTCCTCTTCTGTTGTTCTTCCCATGGGAGACCATTTGGAAAACATTTCTTTGACAAAGGAGGTTATTAATGGGTTAAGACATAAGAGAAACACTTTCCAAACAATCTCTCACTGAGACAGCAACAGAAGATGAACAACATCATGTGATAACTCCCAGTCAAAGATGCCATTATCCTGCTGTAAGTGCGATTTACCTGTCTTGTGTGATGAAGTCCTAACCTTCACTGCTACCATGGCGGAAGGTCCACTACATCAACATCCCATTCCTTTCTCAACAAATAAGAGCCTACAATTGGACTTCTCAGAATATGGTGATTGCTTACTAATGTGGCTACTATGAAAAAAGAAATAAAATGCCTCATCCTCTCCAGAAAAAAGGAGAGAGGGAAAGGACACAGTTTTAGATTGAATGTGCACATGGTGTATATATAGCTGCAAATAAGGAAATCATTACTATAACTTAAGTAGAAATACAATACATCTCACACCCAAGTGAAAATGCCTGCCTGGGTGATATGTGTGTCTGCTCAACTTACACCCCAGATACTCATTTTTAATGTGCTTTAATCTTTAATTTGGACTGGATCAAAACTGGATCAATTTTTTGAAGGACCTACTGTAAAGCAGAATACACAGCCACTCAGGTTAAAACATATCAGGGACTTGAACTACGACAAATCTAAGAGTATCCATAGTATTACCCCCAAAAGTGTATTATGTAATTGTTCAAATTTAGAAAAGAGTGTGTTTGCCCTCCGAAGCCCTCAACTGCAGTTTATTGATTTTTTTGCTTAAATCTGACACTGTGTCTGACATCTCAGAGCAACAGATAAGGAGACCCTGCTCAGATTCACTGTTCTCACTCTGCTGTTGCATTCGAATCTGAAAATATTTCCCCACATCTCACCACCTGAAAGAAATCTGCTCACTCTTCTCAAGAAGCTGCCAAGACAACCAGGGGAGAAACACACTATGCTGGAAAGACTTGCAAGAAACCCCCAAGAGGCATATTATGACACCCTCCACTTATTGGTTTTTGTAAGAGTGTTAATATAGTTTTACATTCAACATCATTAAAGTGCAATAAATGCCCCACTTAAGTATTTAAAGTGAACACTGTTTACTTAATATGCTGTGACAGCTTGAGACAGCCATGAAAGCCTTTCATGTAATGAGGAAATTAATTACATTGCCTACAAAAGATGCCTCAATGGCAGGTATGCATTAGAGGTTAGGGAAAGGCTGGCAGCTGACAATTTAAGCTTTAAAAATGTTGGAAAGGTGAATAGCCAAGGTATTAAAAGCGCAATCTAGAATAAAGAACTCATTTACTGGATTTCAGCAAGATTTATGTTTGCTTAGCTTTTTCTGTTGTGTACTTGAAAAAACAAAGAAATATATCAATAGCCCCTGAGGAACTGCTCAGTCACCTAACATGTTCAGGAAAACCCTGGTTACTTTTTGGACTATAATTCCCAGAATCCCTTAAACAGCATCCTACAAAAAGTTGTTCTTCCAAGCTCTAATCCTCCCAGATATACAGTTGGCCTCGTTAGACCTTGAAGTCTGGCATTAGGCACAATTTTGAAACCTATGTTACAACCTGTGTGTTCGAATAGGTGATTCCATGGTTCCATGTATGTTCCAACCGTATGTTGGAAGAGAGTCTACAAACTCTTATACCATGTGGATGAGAGAAATAACAAACAGTGTCACAGTGCTAAATGTAAAACAGTAAGTATAGACACTGAAGCCTCCCCTTCCCCTTTCCTGCCTTGTAAGCTTCTAAGTGGCTCCTAGAGTACATGCATGATGCCCAGAGCTTGGGAAAGTTACGTGATGGGCAATAACTGACAGAGTCTTCCAGCCAGGATTGGCTACTAGATTTCAATTTAAAAATGCAATGCCTCTAAGCTTTGATGACACTATCGCTCTTCTTTATCCCCACCACCACCACCTTTTGATCAGCCTGTAAATAAATTTATGTAGCATCTTTGAAACAACAGCATGTTGTTCTCTGTTTACCCTTGCCACACTACGCCAACTCTCTCTGGTTTTTCTTGTGTCATTTTTTAGCTCAAGGGGTGGTGGCCTGTCCTGTTGTGGGCTGCAAAATAGAATAATAAGATGATCATGCTAAAATACATTTTGTTAACAGAGGGAATGGTCAAAATGGACCCTGCATCTATTCCACATGCAGAAACAATTTGGACTAGCAGCTGAATCTTACTTTATGATCGACAGTGGAACAATATTCTCTATCATGCATGAGAAAAACATGCTAATTTAGACAAGACAGAGTAGATTCTGACCGCCAATAGTGGCACATGGCTGGGGACTCAGGAAGAATGTTTGGATGTTTTGCATTGGTGTCACAAACATCTGCCAGCTAAGGAGGCTGCCTCATCCTGTCTAAGGATAGAGTCAGCCTTGGGTGTAATAGCAACACATACAAACATCGTATGTACAATGGCAGGTTGAGAACACTTGCTGCAAGAAGTAGGGTCCTTGTGAACATTCCTCCTTTGATGAGATTCAGTACAGTTTACCCTTAATTGACCTTTTGGAGATGAGATGTATATTCAAAGAGCTTACAACATGAAGCTGTGGCAATGTGGTTACATTTCAAGTGGCCACTTTGTGAAGTTGGTTCCACAAGTAACCAGTTTCAGAAGACATACACAGAACATCTACTGCCCATGCAAAATACCTTGGTACACTGAGTTAGTGAGAATTATCACCCACCACAGCCTATCATAGGTTACTATAATTCCATGCTGTCTTCTTCTGTTACACAACTTAATAGGCTGACTAAATGGTAGATAAAGAGATCCCCTACCAACCTGAATTTTAAAAAGCTGAAACTTAACGACCATTTACTAGGACAAATTTTGAACATGTACAGCTTTTTCAATTGGTTTTCTGTCTTGGTAAGGTTGACAGGGCCTCAGGTACTGCTGTTTAAAACACAGACACAGTGGCAGCTATAGGCTTCCATGTCAGATGAGTGTTAAATCCACTTTGGGTTCTAGTCTGAACTTTAAAGGTACAAAAGAACTGATTCTGTTTTGGAGATTGGATTCAGCACCTTGAACAGCTCATTTAAAATTTGGGACAAAATTTGGAGTGGATTCACTATCAACATGAAAGCCACCAAGCACCACTGTACACATAACATGTGTGTGCACTCCTGTACACGCACTAGCAGGCCCTGGGTTTCTGACTATAACCCTGCTTTACACTAAGTCATTTGCTGATCATAACTGTTTCTGTAAATATTATACTGTTGTTCCAAAAGCCACTAAAGACAGCAAGTATTGTTCATATAAAGTATACAAAATACTTTTAGTGGGTTCTCGAAGCTGTCTATTCTTATATTTTCATTTAATTCTTCTATCTTTACTCTCTTCATGCTTTAAGTTCATCCAGAAAAGAGACCTTCACCAATATATGCATGACTTATTTATTCTGTGGGTAAGCAGAGAGAGACAAATGAGACTATCCATTAAGCAACATTCTATATTTCCACTGCCCTACTGTAGAACTCATGAATCTTTGAGCAACTTATAAAATAAAGATTAAAAATGTCATTAATATAAGAGTTGCTTTGGGAAACAACAAATGTATTCACAAAAGCAACATCCAATACTTTCCTCATTATTATTAGTATTTCTGAAAGCTAATCCAGCAACCAGAGTTCAAACAAGCATTGTTCACTCAGTATAAATAAATAAATAAAATTAAAAATGTTTTCCTATGTTTTTCCAGGGAGATTCTGATAGTTTGTCCAAATGCACGTTCTCTCTTTCTCTCTCTTTTGAGATGTAAACCTTAAAAGAGTAGCATGGTTAGAAAACATGCTCCTTCGGTGAACATTTGTTGCACTGATACTTTTCCAATAAATAATCCATTAGTTCTGTGAAACCTGAAGCTGAGTTTAACTGAAACTAATAATGACTGTTCTGTTCAACTGCATTGGAATTAGTTCTTCAATATATTACGAAATACTGCTGCTTACCTGGCCAGGTTGTTCACAAGCTGTCTGATACCTTGCTTGCTGACACAGCTCCTTTACTCTTTCATATTTTGGTAAGTGATTTGATTGCTGGGAGTTTTTGCTTGGTTCTTCCTTCTTCCGTAAAAATTTGCTTTAAAAAGGAAAAAAGTAGGCAGCATTTTGAGTATATAAAAATAGTATGCAAAAACAGAACAGCTCTTCACCAAACAGAAGCAAATTTCAGAAGGCCCTCCACCCTACTCACTCCCAAACTACAGGGGCTCTCACTTATTTATTAAAAAATTAAGCATGATACACATCTTGAGTTTTGTATTCCAAGATAAAATATAGAGAAAGCTTTCATCTGTAAAAGGGTTTGTAGGTTTACCATTTCCAGCAACAAGCACCATCTTCTAGCTGTTAAGGAGGTTTGAATGGAAGCCACCCATATACCCTTTTCCAGAACTTGGAAAGTTTTTGGACAACAATTTCCATGATTACCCAGCCAGGATGACCACTGGCCATGGTAAGTGGGGAATTCTTGAGCTTCTACTTGAACACAGTTGGATCAAGCTCTGTCCTTTAGAGATGTGTAATATGTACACAGAATGACAGTGAACGGGGAGTGCAGTGTTGTGAGCCCACCTCCGAACAATGCACTTGAACAATACTCCCATCTGTACGGCTGTGCACAGGATTCACATTATGAGAGAGGGGGAGCCTATACAAATGAAGTGATTAAGATCTCCCCACCTCCTATTACATGGACAGTGAAAGGATATGGAGCCAGCCAGCAGGTCCCTGGTCTTGAACTCCCTGGTGGTATTTGCCCAAGGGGAAAATGCATGAAGCGGGCAGGGGAGGGTTTTTAAAAATGAATGAATTTATGTACGTTAGGGATGGCATCTACTGCCTCCACACATACTAGGGCTGAGCCAGAATCTGTACTGCCCACTTAAGAGAACTACTCATATTCATACTTCCCATACTAACAGGCAGATGAGATACCACTTATCCTTCATATTGTGGGTTCCTTCCAATTTTGAAATCAGGAATGGGGTCAAAATTCTACCCACAAATGTGTGTGTTCAAGGAAGTTGCATAGAAAAATGCAAACATTAGGGGAAAATGCAAAAATTAGGGGAAATTGCAGTAAAAAATATACATGAATGTTCATCCCAGTTTCTTAAGCTACACGTTCCAAAATCCCCTGGCCAACATGGCTGGTGGTCATGCTGGCTGGACATTCTGGGAATTGTAATCTACAAGGTAGCTTTTCTAACTTTACCCATGCACATAATAATATTTAGAAAGGACCAACCACACATACACACACAACACATGAGCCCTATTCTCAGATGAGAAGGCTATTTATGCCATATTTTTGGTGAGAAGGTTTGCTGAATATACTCAAAGGCACAGCTGTCTTGTATTATCACTTCAGATGTTTCAGGGTTGAGTTGTGCCATGAAAAACAGATGCAGCCTCTGAACTGGTCAGAGGCTACTACAGGTCCAAGGAACCAGAAGCCTCCTGACATCTGACATCAAATATCTAAGAAAAGAGATTAAGGATGAAATTCCAAGTATACTATCTTACAAATAAGTACCATTTAAGTCAGTGGGGATTACTACTGAGTAGACATGCATAGGATTGTACTGTAACTGCTGAAGCTAAAAAACAGAAGAAAATGGGATCTAGAAAATGCCTACAAAAGCTGCTGAAAGCAATGGAAGAACACCCAGAGCTTGAAATTAAGCTGTTAAGTAATAAATGTCTTCCAGTTTCACCTAGCTCAAAAGATTCCCTAATTAACACTGACATTAAAAATATGATTTAGTGAATTAGGTCATTAGAATTTATTAATGTAGGTACTTCTCCCTTTCTCACATTCAGTAAAATATTAGAAATGGAGGAAATATATCCCACTGCTGTGTTGTTAGGCAGGCTAATTTGCATGATTTCTTTAGGGGAAAGCAGAACTGAGTTTCAGAAAGAATTAAAGCAAGAAAGATGGAAAAGAAGAAGAAAAAATCAGTCTTGGAATGGAATGGAAGGGGGAATGATTTGTTTGCTTAGCAGGAGACTAAGGTCCTCAAGCAGTCATGGCATTTTCAGAATATCAGATATTTTACACGGGCCTATACGGAAGGAAAGTGCTTGGACTTGGGTGGGGATGTTAAATTGTGACTCTCTTCATTAATTTCTCCTTCTCTATTGATCACAATAATTTATTATTGCATAACATACAATGTTGTATAATATTACTTGTGGTCAGTTGCAATGAATCCCTTTGTAATCTTGCTCATACAGTGCTATGGTAATTTAGTAAAAAAGTTTTTCTTAAACCCATTCCCCATTTTTTAACCTTACCTTCACCCCACCCTTTTCAGGCTGCCTTCTACCCACCCACCCATGCTCCTTCTCATCCTTTATATTCAAGCCTTTTAAATATACAATTAAGGTAAGACAGTTTGATAGAAACAGAAGATGGCACAGATTGAAATCTCTGGCTCCTGCATGCAAAACATGTGGTTTACCACTGATCTTTGCAGATCACATTTCTTCACTGGAAGTGGGGAAGCAGCAAGGATGCAGTGATTCAGTTATGCTATAAAAGGTTCTTCATATGCATACAGACAGTCAAATATTTCAGACTAAGAATTCTATACTTCTGATCCACTGACTGATCTTTGTAGCTACCTAATTATTGCTGCACCAGTGGTGGATCAGACTCCCTAAGTGAAATAAATAACTCCTTATTAATTTTTAACAAAAAGCATTTCACCAGTGAGTAGGGAGTGAAAAGAAAACAGAGATGCAGATAAGTGACAAACTGAATTGAAGAGGTTGTAAGATGAGATCCCATTATTTGGAACAGCCACTCCCATTCTGACAGTTCCCAGATGTGGACTCCCATCATTCCCAGGCAACCATAATGTTACGGGCTTTGTAGTCCATGTGGGAAAAAAAACTCTTTACATTGGAGGAAAGCAAATAAAAAGGACAAAAAAGGGCCCCTTTGAACAGGCCACTAACAAAATGTGGTCCCATATAGTCAATTGCCCATGCTCGACTCTCTAAATCCCATGCTCTGGCCAACACTAATGTGTTAATCAACAAATTAATCATCAGTAACTAATTAATTAAGTAATTTCAGTCATTTATGTTTATGGTACTGAATTAATTTTTCAATTTAATTTATAATGTTCAGCATTTTCAAATTAATCTGCAAACATAATATGCTAGGCTCTAAGAACTTCCTGCAGTGTATTGTTAATGGCAGCAAATAAACTGGCAAAGCTACCAGAAAGAAAGAAGCTCTATGACATTGTACACAACATTTATTGCTTTGCTGTCCATTAAAAAAATGTAGTTGCCCACCAGGCAATTTTCCCAGAACTCTCTCAGCTCCAATAATTACCCTCTTTCCACAAGGAAGGTATCTCGCCAAACTTTGGTTTTCTTGTTTGTTCGAAACCTGAAATCAAAATAATAATATTTACAGTTGGCATCTGTGACCATGTTTGTCTAGGCAATGAAAGATGAACAGTTTCATTTCCCTTCAAACCAGCTAGCTGTTCACATGTTCCCAAAGTTTTATAAAGTTGCTCTTTAAAATAGTTTTTGAGCTGGCAAAACTGTGGCCAACTCCACTTGTTTTGCCACATTCATTTTCAGCTGACTGATTGATTTCCTCTGGAATTTGCCAACAAAAGCTATGAAGAAAGACTTTCACTAACCTGTTCCCTGGTTTTTCAAGGTCTAGGAGTTTTAGAATAGATTTGCCATCCATATCTGGGGGTGTCTCAAGTCCTGCAATATCCAGAACTGTTGGAGCAAGGTCAATATTCAGCACTATTTGAGATACTCTACAAATTAACAGAAAAGGTCAGAGCTGTATTAGGCATGTTAGAAGTAACCTTTTACATCCTTGTGCAAGTCTGAATGGCAATTAATCCTGGTGTGGCACTTTGATGTAAAGTTATATATATTTTACAGGATATGTCTACAAATGCCTCTGACTGGACTGTTATGCTAATGCCATTAATATAAATCTATGTTAGGCAAAGAATTGAAGCAGCTATTCCAGTCAGACCAGACTCAGGACAAAATCTATATTTATCTTCTGTGGTAAACCACCATGGGATATCCTTACATGACTCTCATTAACACCATTGTTGCAAGCCACCAAAAAATACACAACTCTGTACAGGCTACAGTAAAATGTGAATATTCTGTTATGCCTTTAACAAGCTTTTAAAAATTATATTTGGGTGTGTCTGTTCTTCTTAGCCAATCCTTTGCAACGCTCTATATAGACAGACAAAATAAAACACCAGCCACTAAGGATGACAATCAAATGTGCTTACAAATATTTTACATTAGGTACAACAGCTGTGCTGCAGACATAGAACGTACACTGATCCCGGCTCTATACTTGGACCACGAATAAAGAAAGGAACGCGAATATCAAAGTCATATGGCATTGACTTCCCCTTGACCAGTCCAAACTGCCCAATATGGTAACCGTGGTCAGCAGTGTAAATAATGTAAGTATTCTCCAGTTCTCCAGTTTCCACTAGCATGTGATATAACTGTAATACAATAAACAAAAACAACTAATCAACAGAGGGAAATGCTAAATCAATTCTCACAAATACACAGAAAGCAGCACATACAAGCATTTAAATTTAAATAATCTCATAGGGCTGCATTACTGGTAAAATGACTAAAACTCAGAATTCATAACAAGAGTTCATTTGGGGCCAAAAAACTCAGCGCCTGACTGTGCAACTTTACCAACTGTAGTTTATGAGGGTTTTAAAGAAACTTTGTGGCTTTGATATAATAGTTGACTAGTGAAAACATCCAGTACACTGAATAACCATATTTCACAGCATGGAAGTCTGTGAACTCTTACCCTTTTTGTTTTGTTTGTTTAGTTGGTTGTAACTCAACCATTCTTCTTAGGAGAAGATGGGCAAAGCGGCTATAATCCAGTAAAAGCTCTTCATTTTGTGTAATTATGGAGCCATGTGGATATAAAGAAATGGCTTACACAGAATCGGACCATTAATGCATGTACCAAGTATTATTCTACTGTGAACAGCAATAGCTCATCAAGGCTGTAGGAACAGATCTTTCAGAGCTCATCCATGAAAGATTCTTTAAGTGGAGATATGAGAGATTGCAACTGGGACCATCTAGTATGCAGTCTCTCACATGAGCAACACTAAGGCATAGGTACCATAAGAGTCAGTGTGGTGCAGTGGTTTGACTGTTGGGCTATGATCATAGAAACCAATGTTTGATCCTCCTCTTGGCCATGGAAATCCTCTGGGAGACACTGGGTGTATCACACACTCTCAGTGCCAGAAAACCCTGTGATACGTTCACCTTAGAGTCTCCATAAGTTGGAAACAACTTGAAGGCACACAACAACCATAGAAGCTGTGCCTACAGAAAAATAGCTCCAAGTTATTCAAGTCCACTGATGGGATCCACTGGGGCTTCTCTGATAGATGGCACACTTCCAGATCCAGCCCAATCAATTCAGCCCATACAACAGTATTTGTCTTTGGCCCATGTACAATAGTATGCAAATGAACTATCACTCATACAGTGCAACTCTTTCTCTCTATCTCCATATATCCCACTATACACTAAAATCTGCTCTGAAGGTCTCTCCAACCTTGCAGAGCATATCTGAGCACTACAGAGAGGTTACAAGGGCTCTGTCAGCAGTGTCTGTTCTGCAGCATATCCAGCACTGGATACAATCCTCAGTGTATTCTCTGTTGCCCATATCTAATAAAGAGCATGAAATTACTATGGTCATGTTTAATGATGAAATCAGCATTTTGTACCAAATTAGCGTTAGATTCCATATGCACAAATGCAATATATATTTAAGGGGCCCTAATTAGTAGCAAGTTGTATCTCTATTCAAAGCCTTTTCTCTTCACTAATCATGAGCTGTAAATCTGCAGTATCTCATCTTAAGAAAGGGTCATGGACAAAGGAAGAAAAAGACATACAGAGCACAAATTAAACTGCAGTCTAGCCAGAGCTTCAAAATGTTAGTGTTAAAACCAATTCATTAACATCAGCATTCACTCAGAAATTAATCTGTAAACATTAATTAAAGTGAGTATTCTGAAAGTAATGTGTTATATTCAAGGCTACCACTCAACATACATCAGTAAATGTTAATGTTAATTTAGAAAAAAAAGTAAAATTACTAAAAAAAGACCAGTGACTCCCAAAATTACCTCTCAAAATAATTTAACAGAACAATATGAAATGTAAATCACAACTCCAACCATTAACATTGTTGGTGAATTATTTCAGTAATGACAAGTTAACTTTAAAGAATTATTTCTAAGCTGTGAGTCCACCTCAGTCAGACTGCTAAGAAAGAATTGTTGGATCCATTTGCTTCCTTGGAACTGTATGGGAGTGTTGTGCATAATATCATATCATGCTATTGTCTTTGGTTTCACATTTAAAAAGTGAAAGATTCTGGGAGAGCATGGTTGCTTCATAGTGTCTTCCATACTATTGGACTTATTATCACTCTTAAGAGATATGACTTCTCTACAGGCATGTGTTTGCCCTGGGAAAACAGTAAGTCATTTATAGGACCCCTCCACAGATTTTTTATTTGCTTACACAGGAATACAACAAAGAACACTTCATAATCTCTGTGAAATTTTTCAATCCAGCACTAAAAGGATAGACAGAGTACTAGAAGATTGTTCATGTCTATAAATGAATTAATGGTCTAGCCAGCTCCCATCTGGTATGGTCATTTGAAACCTTAGAATCCAATTCATGGATTAATATACTTGTGGACCTATAATAACTGACCATATAATTTTTCACATGATGAATACCATGTTCATCATATGAGTACCACACCCACAATGTTTTTCTCTTAGGGTACAAACTGGATTGTATTGAATTTATCAGACTAAAACAAAATGGTTCAAACTGAAGTTCTGAGGAGGGACTCTGCCCAGTCAGTAGTCTCATTTCAGCTAAAGGTATGGGTATACTTAACCTAGGATCCAGGTAAAGCAACACTTACCTTAGCATAATGCATCCTATGTTTTCTATATGCTGCCTGAACATTCGAGATTCTATGAGTTCACTCAGCTGCAGGCCAAGATTATATAGATTTCTGAAGGCTCAGGATGTACAAATTTATTTACCTGATTTATGGTACACTAGAGGTGTGCTAAGTACAGTCTATGAGCTGCATGCAGTTCCCAATTCCCTTTTCGCATACTTGCAAAGCCTCATTGGCCTCTCAAAAGCCACTGGACCCAACATTTCTTTCCTGGAAGACTTCAGGAGTTTATTTCAGGCCCCCCAACAGTAACCTCATCAGAAGAATAAAAGTATGATAAAACCATAAGTGACTACATGCCACCTCGGGTCCTGTATAAGGAGAAAGGTTGGCTATAAATTGATTGATTGAATGAATGAACGAATGAATTAACAAATGAATGAATTGTAAAACTTGGCTGATTTTCAGGTGATCTAATGCATGCCAGAGGTGTAGAGCCACAAAATCTGGCCCACCTTTATGGTAGACCTGCATTCCAAAAGAAACTTCCCTTAATCAGTAACATGATTTCTACACAGCAGAACCAGCCCTATCATTAGAGAGAATAAGGATGCTGACTTTGAATCTCATGGAAGGTCAGTAGATTGCCAGTGATTTAATATATTATTGTTGTACTTTCAGGGACAGGGATAGGGAGAGATGTTCCTGGAATTTTCAATCATATGTTCAAAAGTAACTTTGCTGGCTGTGGATACTATGCACCTTGATTTGTGTGGGGGTAAGAAATAAAACACCTTAGCTGGGCCCTGAAATAACAGTTTGTTAACAGTTTCCTTCCACCATTCCTTTCTCATAGTCTTTTGGAAATGAAAGAGCAAAATGTTCTAGGCAAGTGTGGAATGCACAGCAAACAGGCAAAGGAAGTCCATATTTTGGGGTCTTCTCAACAAGTACAGAATACAGATGACCCTCAGGGCCTTATCACACTATACTCTTATAGCATTATTCCTCCACTTTAACTGCCATGGCAACTGGGATTTGCAGTTCAGGAAGGGGCATTTATAATTCTTAGCCAGAGATCTCTTGGGCGTCACTAAACTATAGACCCCAGAATTCCACAAAAAGGTGCCATGGCAGTTGAAGTGGAATAATAGTGCTATAACAGTGTAGTGTGAAAGGGCTGTCAGTTTAACTATCCTATGCTTTCATTGGCACTTATCTCCTATATCAGGGCTGGTGAACTTTTGACTCTATAGATAAAGCTGGATTTCAATTTCCATGAGCCCCAACAAGACCTGGCCAATGGTGGTACATGTGTGAATGGTAGTTCAGCAACATGTAGAAGGTCAGGAGTTCCTCACTCTTTGTCTACTACACCATCACCATCATCATCATCATCTATATCCCACCTTTTCTTCAGTACTCGGACCCAAGACAGCTGACAAACATTAAAACAAATACAAAATAAAATACATACAAAATCATCAATAAAAGCAAACATAAATTATTATTAAAATGCAATTAAACAGCCAATAAATTTAAAACAATTTAAAATCCATTAAATGATAGAAGATAAAAATCAACAAAGCTGCATATATTAAATCTTGTTAATGCTAACTAGAGTAGACCCGCTGAATTGAATTAATGGGATCTACATATGTGTTGACTCACCATTCACCATTGTGAATTCTCGCACAAGTGATTTCTCCCACATTCAACAAAAAAGTGGAAAGGACTTTTCTAGGGTAAACTGAGCACCAGTGGGGCACACAGTATAATTCTGTCATTATCCTAACAACACTGATTTCTGTGTTGTCTATAATAATACTGAAGAAAGGAGAAGGCAGGACTAGTGCACTGTTTTACAGAGTTTTCCTTTGCTCACCCTTTCCATGGAATCATCAACAGATAGCAGAGTTTGAAGTCTTTTGCGCTGCAAGACATTTGTAAATTCCATGTGGATAGGAAGCATAGGGCCTGTATATTGCATGATCCAATGCTTATCCATATTTGGTGCATAGTTGTAACTGGGAGTTCTGGGGGGAAATAAAAGGAAAATATTGAGGTGTAATTTCTACCATCCTTTACTGTTATTCTAGTTTACGCTTGCACTTTTTGCCCATATGTCACACAGTGGGAACTGGATTGCAGTCTTAGTATAAAAGAGTCTTTCCAAGAACATGTGGCTAAATTATAAAATACAAGTTCATAAATCAATAACAGAAAGTAAGCAAAGCAAGAATCAGAGTACATCCTGATGTAAGACTTTGTGAGAATGCTATCTACAACACCATGAGTTCTATTGAAAAAAGGTGGTGGTGGTGGGTGATAGATCCCTCACTTTTTTTCTGTATGTATCTCTGTGTGTGTGTGTGTGTGTGTGTACATATATATACACATACATACATACATATACATATACATACATATATGAATGAGGTGGGGGCGTTAAGTATGTACAGAACTAACATCCTGATAGAGAGCCACATTCTCATTTCAAAATGTTTTCTTCTAGCAATAATTAGTACAGGTTAGAAGCATGCCATATAACAATAGTTTAGCAGTCTCAGATAACAACATTTCCCCCATAATTCTGCTCAGGTGCCATGGCTATAAATACTACGGCCAAGATCCTGCATTGTCAGCTGTAGCTATGACAATGGAGCTCCATTGTTGTATCTACTTCTATCCCCCAAGCCAGGCAATGCCTCAACAAATGGGTTTCTGAAGTGCTTGCAGATTAGAGTGCTGGGAAATGATGACTCTCCAGGTCACAAGGTGCCTTGAGACAGGCAGCTGAGAAGAACTCCTGAGGTCCTGTCCAAGTTGCTTATCTCAACACACTCCATGAACAGAAGAGTGCTGCAGTCCTCATTTCTCAGCTGTCTAATCTGCAGCACCCTAGAGACCCTTCGTTGGAACAGTGCCTGACTTGAAAGACAGGTTTTTGGGATCATATTCAATACTTAATGACAGTAAATTCTGAGACTGTAAATCCAGTTTACAATCTCATAAATATTAAACAGGATGCCAGCCAATGTTTCTGCTCCTGATACCGGTCCAACTGATACTTTCCTTTTAATATTTTATCTGAATATTGGAAAATTAACTGAAAGTTTTGAAGAACATTCTCTGTTAGCCATCTGTATTATATTACAGGATTTCCCGAACAGCAAGTGTTCAAAACAGAAAGAGATTAATTCAAAAGATTTCTATTACAGAAAGCAAACACTGAAATCAGGGCTGGGGAACTGCTGGCCCACCTGAAATGAATAGAATCTAACTCCCTCCAATCCCAACTGCCAGGCTAGGGAAAACAGAAGCAAAGGCCAACATCTGGAGGGCTGCAAAACCCTCACTCCAATTTGAAACATTTAAGAGGCAAATTTATACAATGTACAAAGTTTCCCATTACTAGTGATCCTGGTAGAATAATGCTGGGTCAAATATAAAAAATTGCCTTAGCTAGTACATTCTGCCTAGCACACTATCTTCTTCTTCCTGTTTTTGTTGTGTGTTGTATTTCTGACTATCACAACCCTAAGGTGACTCTATCATGGGGTATTCTGGGGTGGAGTGTGTGACATACCCAAGGTCATTCAGTGGGTTTCCATGGCCAAGCAGAGATACTCAAACCACAACATTGCGCTGGCTCTTAGTACACCATTTACAATATGCAATACTGTCTCTCTGGAGACTCTCATATAGCAGCCTCTTCCAGGTCTAACCAAAGCTTGGAGAAGTCATTTGGGCAGCTGGCTTTAAAAAGAAAAAAACACCTACAGAAGCTAGAGAGGACTCTGGGAGTTGTAGATCAAAAAGTGTGCCCTGCAAACAGGACAGGCTCTAGCTCTAACACATGACACCTTTCAGTTTAAAAAGTGTAGGACTGCAGAATTCTGAAGGAATGAGAGACAAGTAATATAGTTACCAAAAACTAGTTGCTGTTTCAAGGTAACAGGGGTGTAATTAAGTAACACCTCAAATTGGCAAAACAATTCTAGCTATTTTCAAAAGTAATTTTTAAACAGCATTTATGGAAGCATTTTGAAAGGAATCTCTCATATTTTAGGCTATTTTCTCATCAATCCTAAACCAGAAGCCCTGGTGGTGCAGTGGTTAAATGCCAGTACTGCAACCACAAGGTTGTGAGTTCAATCCTGCCAGGCTCCAAGGTTGACTCAGCCTTCCATCCTTTCGCAGGTCGGTAAAATGAGTACCCAGCTTGTTGGGGGCAATTAGCTAAAATACATTGTAAACTGCTTAGATAACACTAGTTGATAGGCGGTATAGAAATAAATGCTATTGCTATTGCTATTTATTTTTTCACTTTAACAAGTAATGCAAAAGCAACACACAATATCATAAGCAATGCAGTAAGTGTTATTCCAACAGTAAAACATGTAACTTTTCAAACACAGTAACAAGTAGTGGATTTACTTTTTAAAAATTGCTTCCCAAGCCCTGGGATTGTTAGTATTGGCATGATTATCCTAAAATAAAGTTGATTCCCAAAGTAGAAAGAGCAGTAACAGTCCTCATTTGTTTCACAAATATAGTGTGGACTCTTCTGTGCGCGCTCTCTCTCTCTCGCTTTCTCTCTCTCTCCAACTATTGAAGGTAGAACAAATCCAGATTGCATTTCCCCAGTCAATGACAATTGTTAAAATAGACCATAGACCTTCATCTGGCTTTCTGAAGGCATTTTGTACATCTGGGAAGCTATGCTGAGATGCAAAAGCATTTGTTCTGGTAGAGCCACACTGACTTTAGCAGAACTGTGCCAACAAAAACTTCACTTGGGATTCCTGCCAGAATGTACATTATTTTTAATGATGATACTTCTGTGGTTTTTCTATAGCTTTCTCTCAAATTTGTTATTACAGTTAAATATGTATTGCTGAATGGTTTTGCTTAGTTACCAAAAAGCACCTGCTAAGCATACAACTAGATGTGTTTTGCACATGTTACACACACTAATAACATATTGTGAAGAATTACATTACATCTAAATGACATTGTGCTGCTTAAAATAATTCATAGTGCTAAATATATCTTATGTTTAATGCATTATGAATTCCATACATAGAAAAGCCATACAAAATATTTGGTAATATATATGTTTTTGTCCTTCACAATGGAGACCACCAACACTCAAGGGACTAATTTTATAGTAGCATTTTACTTGTTCAGCTAAATATGAGGATGAATGAATCTCATATCTATCACCTTCAGTGAGATCTTTAAAGGACAAAATAACAGTCACTTTTGGGAAAAGAGCACGAAAGTATTTTTGACTTTGCAATGCCATTAGTCACACTGATACCTGATAGATATGATAATGTACGCCTTTGTTTGAAGAGAAATAATTTTCTCTGACAAGCCAGTGGGGAATGGATACGTTAAAAGCTTCTCACCATAATAAAAACACAAGGGATGTCTACAAATTTCTCACCATTTTTCTCCGGTTACCTCAATCTCTCCCCGTGTGTGTTTGCATGAGAGTCAATGTTTTAAAAAAGTACTCCCCGTTCGATCTGACAGTATGTGACAAAAAGACTTCTAAAATTAAAAGTTGCAGAGTGGTTGAAAGGAATAAGAGTCCTACTCAATCTTTCTCAGAAAAAAAGAAAATGAAAAAGATAAAGATAAAGAAAAATATTAGTTTTCTGCACAGGTTCTCACAGTACTGTTTTAAGAACAGATTAAATCATTGCATCAAACTGTTGAGCTCCAGTGTCTCAGCATCAGGCCTACCCTTACCATTAGGAAGCTAAAGGAAGCTGCTTTAGATCTTGAGGAACAAGGACCCATTGGCAAGATGCTACTGGAGAGAGCTGCCTGCTTCACGAGTTCTGTTTCATGCCCCTCAAGCTATCCTGCTAACCTTGGGAATGAGAATTCTTCCCTTTCACTAGTGTAGAAGAAAGATTCAACTGCTAGTCTGTTAAATTTCTTTTCATTGATTTAAGGGTGTGCAGCCTATCTTTTGCCACCAGCATAAAAATGCCTTAGTGGCAGGCTTACTGATGGTCAAAGTGACATACGTTTAACTCAGGAGAAGATGGAAAGGTGATATTATATAGATATTTAAATATCTGAGAGACTGCCATCTGGGAAAGAGCTGCTTCTGAACAGGTTCCTCTCTTATTGTTGTTATATGCTGTTGAGTCAGCATCAAGTTGTGGTGAATGAATGAATGAATGAATGAATGAATGAATGAATGAATGAATGAATGAAAGAGAGACCGCCAAGAGATCTGGTCCTCAACAGCCCTGCTCACATCTTGCAAACTCAGATTCTGTCTGAGTCAATCCATCTGTAATGTGATCTTCACCTTTCACTACCGCCTTCCACTTTACCAAGCGTTATTGTCTTTTCCAGTGGCTCATATTGTCTCAGTGTGATGCGGCAGCCAAGAAAGCCAACGCAATTCTTGGTTGCATCAATAGGAGTATGGTGTCTAGATCGAGGGAGCTATTGGTACCACTTTATTCTGCTTTGGTTAGACCTCATCTTGAATACTGCATCCAATTCTGGGCACCCCAATTCAAGAAGGATATGGATAAGCTGGAGCAGGTCCAGAGGAAGGCAACCAAAATGGTGAGGGGCCTGGAAGCCATGCCCTATGAGGACAGACTTAGAGAGCTGGGTATGTTTAGTCTGCAGAAGAGAAGGTTGAGAGGGGACATGATAGCCATGTTTAAATATTTGAAGGGATGTCATGTCGAGGAGGGAGTGGGCTTGTTTTCTCTTGCTCTTGAGACCAGGACAAGGAGCAATGGATACAAGCTGCAGGAGGGGAGATTCCGCCTGAACCTCAGGAGGAATTTCCTGACAGTCAGGGCTGTCCAGCAGTGGAATGTGCTGCCACGGAGTGTGGTGGAGTCTCCTTCGTTGGAGGTTTTTAAGCGGAGGCTGGATGGCCACTTGTCGGGAGTGCTTTGAGGGTTTTCCTGCATGGCAGGGGGTTGGACTGGATGGCCCTTGTGGTCTCTTCCAACTCTACATTTCTATGATTCTATGATACGCTCAAAGTATGATAGCCTCAGTTTAGTCATTTTGTTTGTTTCTAGGGATAATTTAGGCATGATTTGCTCTAGGACCCATTCATCTGTCTTTCTGGCAGTTCATTTCATCTGTAGAACATTTCTCCAACATCACATTTCAAATGAGTTGGATCTTATTCCTCTCTGTTTTTTTCATGGTTCTGCTTTCACAACCATATATAGAAGTACGAAATGCTATGGCATGGATGATTCTGACTTTGGCATTCAACGATACATGTTTAACGCTTGAGGGTCTTTATCTAGTTCCTTGATGGCTGCCTTTCCAAGTCTAAATAACAACCCAAGCCATATAGCTACCAAGAAAAGTACTATTCACCCTTCTTCAAAGTAAAGCCTCTGACAGGCTTTATTTTCAACTTGTGGATCTCTCCACAGAAGAAAGTAATGTTCATTATTTCCACTATATTGCTTTCAAACATACACACTTTAATTCAGAAGACTATCAAACTGATGGTCTATATTTACATTATCATTATTTTTAATAAAAATGTTATCTTGATACAACTGCAAAAGAAATACTTTCTACTTGCATTAGAGTGTTGTAGTGCATGTGACTTAATTGGGTAGTGCATGTGACTTAATTGCTAATCAACTGGCTCTCTTCTTAATACATTATATTATAGTTCTTCAATAATGTTCATAACCTTCCTCAAGGTTGTGAAACCAATCAGCAGCTTTTGGCCCTGGTGTTTCCTTCTTTGTTAGAGCTAAATGCTATAGTTACATGATATCACAAGATCTGTATTATCTTTCTGAAAAGGTCAGATGGTCATAGCCCAACATGGGGTAGAGAGGGAGAGGGAAGTGATGCAAAATGATGCTTGGCCACCAAAGGAGAATTCTCAGAGGTTAAAGGTGCACATTACACTCCACCCATCACAGGAAGATTATGTTACAACCCTACATGATTTTCATGGGATGTGCCACATGTTTTCCCAGGTGACATGTGATTTCTTTTCATCCCATGGCCATGACAAGCTAGCAATGCATCTTACTAGAGAATCCAGCCCTTGAACAGCTTCACACACACCAACAGCTCAAACTGGCAGCATGTTTTCAATTTGTCTCACTTCTTCCAGCTGAAACACGTGCAGACTTTCAGCACTAACCCAAAGTAATATACCATCTCTTACAGTCGCTGATGACAAAATACATCTTAACACATCAGAAATATAATGAAAACTAGATAGGAAGAGAAGTTCTTGACCTTCCAAACTTCCACAACAATCAGTTAAGGACAAGTTTCTTTGACTTTAAAATGTCTTATTTGCCTCAAGAAATACTAAGGACAAAACAAATTTTCAAGGTTACTAAACTTATATCTTCACATAACAGAGCCATAAAATTTCTCAGGGGATGGGATATATCCCTTTGAATTTTTGCTTTTTCCCTTCAGACTCAAATGCTTTGTCCTATTCACATTCTGCATTCTATTGCCTTTTCAGCACTAAATATAGCTAATGTTATGTGCATTCTAAGTTTAATATGAACAACGACTTGTTTTATCCTACTGTGTGAAATTGCCTTTTAACCACAACTTCAAATTCTCGTTTGACTGGCCTACACATGCAGCAAAATGACATGACAGCTAAAAACAAAACAAAATGAAACCCTGAGATGGGAAAGTGGTTCACAAATTGATTGCTATATTCTGTTCTATCCCACCATGTGAGGACTCAGCACAAATACTTAGCACATGCCTTAGTATAGATTGATATTAATCATATTAGAAAAGTGGTGAAAAATTCAAACAAATAGGAGGGAGGGAGGGAGGGAGGGACATAATCTTGATGGAAACCAAGGAAGAGAGATGGATAATCCTTGAGCTTGAGGGTGTTCTTGGTATCTTTGGGATAGGTAAGTCATTATATACATATACATTTGCATGTGTTTATGTGTGTGGTGGTTGAGAGAGAGACACACACAACAAGGGCTGGGGGAATTTCCCTACTGGGAAAGTATCTGGGGCTGTTTAGCTTAGAAAAGGGGGCATATGTGGGTGGGAGCATAGCAGAGGTATATAAAATACGCATGGTACAGAATAAGCTGACAAAGTTTTTCTTCTTCTCATAATACAGAAACTTGGGCTCATCCACTCATATTTCTGAAAAGCGCAGAAACTGTGAAATATACTACTACAAGAGGTAGTAATGGCTACCAATTTGGACAACTTTCAATACATTCATGGAAAACAGAACTATCACTGGCTACTAATCATGACTAATTTATAGTCCTTCCAGTACTTGAGGCTTCGTGCCTCTGCATATTAATTGCTCAGAAAAACACAAGGATGTTGGAATTGACAAGACTTACAACTGTAGTCATTTTGGGGTTAATTGGTCTATTGGTGTTATAGAGGACCTTCAACTGCTACTGTTATTGGCAGCAGTTGTAAAGGCTCTATAAGAGTAGCATTCTCTTAGTGAATATTCACTTCCTGATTTACTGTTGCTGCAGTTTGTATCATATCCTGATTCATTGTGGTATTGTATTATATTTTGATATATTTTGTATTTTAACTTGCCAAACTTGCTCATGTTCTCCTTTAACCTTTTGTACATTAAGAACCTATATGCTATTTTTATCTTTTAACTAGAATATATAAAAGACTATTTCTCTTTCCCTATTTTGTCTTCTGAATTTCCTTTTTCATTTACAACAAGGGAAAGGAGATGATGTACTGATTTATGCCTTACTTATGAGATTTCCACAAGTTAGAAATGGCAATTACAAAGCATGTGAGCTACAAGTGGCCCTTGAGGGAGCCCTGTATGAACCTTGAAAATAATCCCAATCTTTCAGTCAAAACAGATATTTTGGGCAGGTTCTCCCCCAAGACAGCAGAAATTCCTATAGAAGCCTTTCAAAGGTTAAGGGCATGACATCTCTTCTGGCTGTATCAAATGGCAATTGCACTGGGACATTGAAGCTGTTGAAGCTGGGACTCTGTTGGAGTAAAAATGACCCTCGGAGCACCAGAGCATGCCCACCTCTTGCACAGGCAATTGGGTGATTATTGTGTGAACAGTATGCTGGCCTAGATGAGCTTTTGGTGTTCTTGTGTTCTCAAGATTGGGGCTTGTGGCTCATCAAGGACAAAAAAACAGTAAACTATAACCCAGAATAAGTATGGACAACTGCAATAGAGGATGTTATGTGAAAACAGAAACACAGTCTGATAATAGGCACCATTTCTGAAATAATGAGATGACATCATGAGTTGTCACCCAGAAGTTAATACTCCAAAGCACAACATACAATTCAGAGAACCGCTTTTCCTCAGTACAAGTAACAATGCCAACCTCTACACTTGGGTGGTGTAAGCTGCAGTGAAAATCATCAACATAGGCATAAAGTAAATTTTAACTTACATGTGCTGGGAAGCATTTGGATAGAGTTTTGAGAACTGTGGTGCAGAGTCTTCAGGACCATGTGGGGCAGCATGACTGATCACCATCATTATAGGTCTGTGGGGATATATCCTCTTAGACAGTTTGAAATAATTTATGCTGTCATTAGTTATTAAATCTGTGAAATAATCCTGAAAAACAAAATGTATCAAGTGCATCAAACATCACTAGACTACCTTATAATGCTTTGTTCTGGTATGACAAGTTACAAATGAATATGTTTTGTTTTTTAAAAAAATCGGGATCTGGCTTCCAAGGCTGACTTAGAGAGGAAGGGACAATATCCAGCCAAACTCCAAAATTCTTTTACAAAATCAAGCCTGTACTTAAATGAACAGCTGTGTTCCAGGACACATTAACAAAAATGATAGCAAGGTAGGAAAAGAAACATTAAAGTGGAGTAAGAAGAAGGCATAGGTAGATAGAAATGTGAAATTATCCTCATATCACTATTATATCCATTGGGAAGTCAGTCAGTTAGGGGAAAGAATGGTTTATTAAAGTGAATTCAAAGATGTGGAGAGAACTGAATACATGTCTTTCGGTTGAAGTGAAGTATACTATCTACCAGAAACAGAGCTTCAAAAGATTATTTTTCCCAAGCTGTGACCAAATGTACTTGATATGTGAAATAGACATCACCCATACACAGTACACACGTTCTTTTTTTGAACTTTTGAAAAATGTTAACAGAATTCAAATCCTTTTGCTCTTGTTTTCCATTGTTGACAGTTCAGACAAACTATAGCTTATTAAAACAGCAAGCTTGTTCCAACAAACTATAGATAACATTAACTATAATTTGTTGATCCAGATGACAGGTCAAAGCATAATAAAGGGCTAAAAACAAGAAAAAATTTCTGAGCTCATCTTTGAAGCTGTGCCTGAGGAAATTGGAAGGGAGGGACAGAAAACAGAAAGCACATGTGCCCAAGTCTCATGGTGGCTTGTTCTTGATACACTAAACTATGATTTGCTGATTTTTGAGTGCCATTGACTAAAAATAATAATCACTAACCTCCACTTCCTAATTCTATTTGTGCATGGGGCAGTAAATTAATAATGATTCTTAATATTTGTTAAAATATTCAAATGTATTTTACCAAATGAGAAAAGAATTTTGCAAGCATTGTCTATCTATGATCCCAGCAGGATGAGAGAGGACAATACTAAGAGCAGGTGTTCTAAGAAGTTGTAGCAAGGGGAAAGATTCAACCAGGCACTTCTTGGGTCAGTAGTCACTCTCTGAGCCACTCCACTGCCTCTGAAAAATTAACATTAATACATCTAACTAATCAAGGATAGTGCTCTTTTTAAAACTGGACAATTTAGAATAGTGCAATTTCTAATGCCAAAGTAGTGTTCTGCCAATAAACTGACTTATTGTACAGCCAAGGTAGGAAATGGAAATCAGCAAGGAAAAAAGAAAGAAAAAAAAACAAGAGAGAACAAAACCCAAGAGATATAAATTCAATAATTAAACCACCGGTCACCTCTAACCATTTCTGTTTGGCCCAAAGTACTGCTGTGGGTGCCAATGAGGAGTTCCAAGACAATGTTCACTATTTCAAACACTTCCAGGCACAACGAATCAATCACAGGACATAGACATACACTACTGAACAGCTGCAAAAGCAACTCAAAAGAGAGGCAGACTGTGTTTTGTACAACAGAGATAGAACAATCAGACCAGCTGTAATTAATTTTCATGCCAACTTGAAGAAGTTTTTTTCCCCTGCACCCACAGAGCCCCTCTAATTCCTCTAAGTCCAAAGGCATTTTGGAGAGAGATGTGTAATGGCATTTTTAGGAAATTGTTACTAGAGACATTTCCTCTCAGACTTCCCATTAAAACCCACCAAACTCAAACTCAAAGACTTATGGGGTGAGGTAAGGGCTTTTTGGAAGAAGACATTTCGCAATAATCATAAGCAAAATAATCATCTCCTCTTCCTTTCCCCTTCCCAAAACACTCAGGTACATTCAGTGTACCTATTTGTTTTGTGGCATATCATTACAAATAACTCAGATATGCTGCAAATCAAAGAGTAAGGGTGACCTTGAAGTTCCAGTGGTATTTCCAAAGGAAATACAAAAAAATCAATTGCTTCTCATCAGAGGTTAAGTGATGTGTATGTGTGTGTGTGTATTTGGTATTCAGTTCCCTGCCTTTACAATCTTCATCATCTTCTGCTTCATGGTAAGTGAAGCAATGTAAGTCAAATTGAGGAATGGCCCCTTCTCTGTTTTTAGTACAGATTTAAGACAGTTCTAACAATACAAGTCAGTACTCAGTATTTAGAGCCACTTCTATGATTAAGTGAAGTGATCTGGAATATAATTATTTTAATATGAAGAAAAAGGAGAAATATTACATAATGCAATCTGTACAGTACCTTTGCATAATCAAATCCATGCTTCTCTTTGAGGCCGTTCCGACAAATAGTGTAATTATAGAAGCGAGAATTCTTGATTAATCCTACCCATTCTCTCCAACCAGGAGGGATGTAGCTGCCATTGTATTCATTGAGGTATTTTCCAAAAAATGCTGTGAAAAAGGATCCAGTTTAGACTGGTTAAACTCTTCATTGGATCCTTGGTCTAG